>CABFWB010001095.1:0-29144 GCA_902151455.1 Timema bartmani | reverse complement strand
AAAACCATGAAAGAATAAGGTGGAGGTTAGATCAACTGCAATGCTTGTG
This sequence comes from Timema bartmani, assembly GCA_902151455.1. Lineage (NCBI taxonomy): Eukaryota > Metazoa > Arthropoda > Insecta > Phasmatodea > Timematidae > Timema > Timema bartmani. The sequence goes on along the minus strand of CABFWB010001095.1, from coordinate 29,095 downwards.
TGGGAAACGTAGCAGGCGCCCGGGGCGACGAAACGTAAAATTTTGTGTCTCTCACCCCCAACCCCACCCCCCTTCTTCAACACCTCTTATATCCTAAACCCGCGTCTAAAACACCACATTCAAAGGGGTTCTTCGCCTCACTACCTAAACTCCCCCTATTCTCTTGTGTTGAAACATATGTAGCCCTCAGTTTGTACAAAAAGTGAGGGTGTTTTTGGGGGGGTAGGGGAGTGGGGTGTGGTGTTACAGACCTTGAAAGGGGGTGATCCTTAAGACATGACAGCCCCGACTAATGGTATCTAATGTTAGGAGAAAAGGCGTGTAATAACCTTAAGACCACATCTTATAGTTCTCACGTCACAAGGGAAGATCAGTCCCTTCCCTACACCCCTCATCCCTCCCTACTCAAAGGTTTACGATATAAACGAATAAAGACATCAAGAAGGATCACAAAAAATAAAAATAAATGAAAGGAAACAAGGATTTTCTCTTTTCCAAACAATAAATTTCTTTCTCAGTTCGTTTACGATCCAAAATCCTTTTACCACATACGCCTGATGGTAAATATTTCAACCATATATTTTATTAACATATCTAGGTAACATTTTACTGAAGCAACCACAATAACCAAATCCAAATTGACTAAACAATCATCACTTGTGTTTTAATGTTGGTTTTTAAAATTTCTAATCCATTCCAATCTATTTTATATATCTCTGTTCGTTTTTGCTAATCATAGATTAAAATAGTATGTTTGTGTATTTAAGGTGAGATTGAAGAAAAGGCGAGTTTAGATAATAATTTCTTTTGTTTTTATAAGAAAAATCTTTCATGACTAAAATAAATCAAATACCACTACAGTATGTTTTGTTTAATTTCTTACACATATTAATCTCAACAGTTTTTGAATAGCTATCACGTGCATAGTGGCGAAACCCTTTTGTTTGATGATTTTATGAAATCCTCTAAGTCACTTGTAGTCTACAGGTTTCTGTCGTGTTACAATCAGAGGTGATCCAAATCAAGAACAATGTCCGATACCACTCTCTTGTATCATGTGCAAACAAGCACTATTATGTTCGACTAACACAATGAAAGTGATTGGAGTTGAACTGAGGTCCCACCCGCGTGGAAGGCAGAGAGCAAGACTACGTGACCTGCCCTCTAGCGCAACACACGGTGGACCCAGAATTCAAAAGCGCGTGGTGATGTCAAAGTAACATCATACTCTACAGTGGAATTTAAACATAAACATTTTAAGCTAATATTTTTTTGAACAGAAAACCTCGCTCCTTCCATTCTAAAAAAATGCTAAGTGCATCATGTTAAGATTTGTCAAGTTATTATTGTTGATTCAGTCTTAAGACTTTTCTTTGGAGAAGTTTATATTTGTAATTTAAGTTTGAATATATCTAATGATTTCTTCTTGTATTTGGAGTGGATACTTTTGCTTGGTGAACAAGTTAGAAGGAAAACAAATGGATACTTTATAAAAATTTGCATTATATTAATATATAATATCGTTTGTACACGGGGTTTAAGACGTCAGTATCACTATATATGTAAACATAAAAAAACAGACACATGTCATCTTACCTAGCTCACATATTTTCCCTGCCATATTTCGTTGAAATTTGTCCACGCTTTTGACAGTAATCACGGAACAAACAGACAGAGAGATTAAATTACAAACATACTCACTTACTTACTTACTTACTTACTTACTTACTTACTTACTTACTTACTTACTTACTTACTCTGTGATATTAGAAATTTGAAATATCCCTGCCACACTTACAAAAATTTCCCACCTATTTTTTCTCGGGCTAGCTAAATCCAGTTCACCCCATTACACCCTATCTCTTTCAGGTGCCTTCTCATATTATCCCCAATCTGCCTCTAGGCCTTACAAATTATCTCCTTCCATTCGATTTGACAGTAACTACCTTGATCACGGTTTTATTCTCCTATTTGCGCTGCATGTCCTGCCCACCGTAGTTTGCAAGACTTGACTATCCTAACAATTTCTTGTGATGAGTACAGGGTATATAACCCCTAATTATGTAACCTCCTCCCCACCCCAGTATCTTCATCAATTTTTGGACCAATATCTTCCAAAGCACCTTGTTTTCACACAACCTAAATTTACTTTCGTCGTTTAAGGTACGAGATCATGTTTCCACAACCATGAACCAGTAAAACTGTGGTTTTATATATTTTGAGTTTCACATTCCCTAACACCAGGCAAGATATTAACAGGTTACTGAGTGAATAATAGCATGAATCTTCCGACCATATTGTTTTACCAATCTCCCCTTTAGTAGGGTTTTTGCTAGTTAAAATTTATGCTAAATATTTAAACTCACCAACCCTGTAAATTTTATGTTGTTAAAATTAATTTATAAATTACCGTCCCCAATTTTTGTTATCTGTGTGATCATATACTTAGTCTTTTCAGTATTCACTTCTAATCCTATTTATTTACAAGTTCCTAATGAAATGTCTGCATTTCTTGTAACAGCCTCCAACAAAGTTAAATCATCTGCAGATCCTAATAGTTGCATTGTACCGTTTAGTGTAAACCCCTCCATTCTCTCTTGCATTGCCCTAATAACGCACTCTAAGGCTAGATTAAAAAGTTATGGGGAAAGTGAATTTCCTTTAATCAATCCTTTATGTATTTCGAAAATATTTGATGAGTAAAATTCAACCCGTACTCTTCCGCGAGTATCTTTCAAACCTACGTAAATTGGCTTGACAAGTTATTTAGTACCCCACACTTACCTAAAACTTCATATAAATTTTTTCCTTTTAAATGAATCATAGGCTTTTTAAAAATTAATTATAATTGATGTACAGTTATGTTGAACTTTTGTTTTAATATTTGCCTAATAGAACAAATCTTCTCTGTTGTTGATCTATTTGATCGAAATCCACACTGAAGATCCCCAATTAATTTCTCTGATTATTAGGTCGAACTCATTACGATTATGTTGGATAAAAATTGTGTACATTGTTGGTAGTGGTGAGATACTTCAATCGTTATTACACTCGGTCTTATAACATTTTTTGTAAGTGGGCATTATTATACTTTCCTTCCATTCTTGAAATACCTCATGGTTACATATGGAAAATAGAAGTTTATGAATTTCTTTTACTAGCATTACATCACCTCCCTTTATTAAATTAACTAACATATGTAATTATGTTTTTAAATCGATTCTTTAATAATCTAACAGTCAGGCCTACGTTTTTAATAAATAGATAAAGTTTTATTACCAATTTTTTTAACTATCCACAGTATTTTGTTATCCTGCTCTTGTCAATGGCATTACCTCTTTTTTTGAAATAAAACAGAATAGAAAAAACTCTGTTATATCACAGTAATACAATTTTCTTATGTCAATATAATTATAATATTTGACTATATTATTAGTATTTTTTTATGATAGGTATCTATCAAAATTAAGGTCACCTGAAGATCACTAAATTCAAATTATAAATATTTGAAATGAACAGTTTTTGTAACTGTCTTTCTACCATATTAGTACTATATATAGTATGTTATGGTTGTGTTAGAAATAAGCAATATTTTTTTAAAAATAAAATTTATTCCAGCTTTTCAATAATCCTCGAATTCCTTTAAAGAATACAAGAAAAAATCTTTCATGGTCAAAAATTACAAAATGTATTATTCATGGAATAACATAGTTTATTTCTAGATACTGTAGCAAGTTGAAGAAGAAACAAAAAAAGTTAAAATATTTATAAAAAAAATAAGAATATATCAGGGGCTGTTAGTGTCACCCCCAGCCCATGAAATTTGTGTCACGTTCTCAATATTTAGCTGAGCACTAAGTTGTTCTTGATATTGGTGGTCTTCAAGGAGATTTTTTATACTCAGATTTAACTACTTTCATGATAAGAGCATTACTATAAAAAGTGATGGATTTCGAAATAATTGTTCACTAACGATTACGAAATTCTTCTATTCTTATTTAATAGATGTGTAGTCTACATTGTAACTAGTATAATGAAATGGAAGTACCGTTCGTGTTTCTTCGTGTTCATTAATAGATTATATATTGTTACGTTTTCACTGTAATTAAAATGCATAGCAACAGTAACAAACATACGGTAGTTATAAATGACCTATTTCCCTTTCTATCCTCGTTTTTCTTTTTTTTTATCTTTTATTCTACGCTATTCGTGATCAAATATCGTGATGAAACATAAACCACTAAAACATTTTAATAATTCATTACCTTTCTAATGGCTAGAAAAATGTAATGCGTGCTTGAAAATCTAACACAAAAGCTTTAATGGAAAGTTAGGCAACAAATGACAACACGAAAGCACGAGCAGAAACTACGATGGTAATAATAGTAGTAATAAATAAGAAAGTGTTGTGTAGAAGTGACACGCAATTTCAAGGTTGTCTGTATCGATACCCCACTCACCACTTACGGGGCTATCACATTAATTGGTCAAATTTTAATTTGGACTAGCGAATTTTAGATTAATACTTTTTATCACTCTGTTTAGCGATGTGATTAGTGATTTTAAACTTTATTTAGATTGCATGCCCCCAATTTCCTAGATACTTACATCGATAGCCAAAATGTTTAATTTAAAACAATTAATTATTTAATTAAAATATTTCTCCTTAATCATTATATTATTATTAAACTTATATTAATATAAGTTATACATAACTAAGTGTAATAGTTAGTAATTACTTATGTTATTATTAATTATACTTACATTAATGTAATTATTTGTAAATAAGTCGAATAGTTTTACTAAAACACTTCTTTTACCATAGCTAGTGTTATTGATATATTTAAATGTTAAACTACAAAAATAAGTAAAAACATTTTATTTGATTACAATCATTCACAATAGTCACATGTTACTCACTAAAATGTATTTATAGTGAAGATAAATTGAATCCTATATTTCTAAAATCTGAATCTTAAATTTTCTTTTGAATTATTTCAAAACTAAATTCGAATCCTCGTATTTTTAAACATGCACAATTTTGATTTAATTAAATATATTAAAGATTTAACTTAATATGGTTTTGGCTTGGTGCCACTAACTAATTATATCTTGTTTGTAATGTTGATTATTTTTTGTGAATTCATAATACAATTATTTTTTTGCTAGTTTATTACTCTTCCAACCACACAAGGTTATATAATTAATTTTATCAATAGCTTAAAATTGTTATTTGAAGTCAAGTTCTTCATAATTGTACTTGTGATACTTTTTTGAAATTTTTAAGAATCTTAAAACTCTCAAATATCATAGGATTTCAGAGATACGAGGAATAGAGGTTTCGAACGTTCCATCTATAATCTATAGCTTAAGCATAGAAAGAGAGATAAAACATAAATGAGAGTACAAAATTTCTCTATGATTTAACATATGTAGCTAATATAATCTATAAGCTCATTTCAAAAAACACATTTCTAAGAAACAATAATTAGATTAAATTTGAGGAAAAAGACCCCCTTCAATACCCATTTATCTTTAGTACTCCTAATAAATATGGTGTGAACCCATGGAGGTACGTGTTGACAACCACTGGTATGGACAAAGGAATGTATGGACCAAGATTCAGTGTCTTCTCATAAGGTCAACATTGATTTCAAGTTTTCAGCTTTCTAGACTCTAGAGCAGGGGTCGGCAAACTACGGCACGCGTGCCAAGAGTGGGACGTGGAACGATTTTTAATGGTGCCCTGAGCGATTAGAATAAAAATAGTAAAAATACCTTTATTTTTGGATTAAATAATATTATTATAATTTTAAATAATTACAAATTATAATTTTAAATAATTACAAATTATAATTTTAAATAATTAAATATTATAATATTAAATAATATTTTTAATAATAACGTGTTTTGTGTTTGACGATTCAGTTGTTTTTGTTTCAAATAATGTCTTCAGATCTTAAATTTTGCAAAACACACATATAACTTTTGTATTTATTCTGATTTATCTGATTTAAAATATTAAATATTCAAGAAACAGTAGTTATATTATGTATTCGATTTAGAAACATGTTGTTGACTTTACATTTTACAAGTTCAACTTAAATTTGTTTTAATTATTGCTAGATAGCTAGTATGAAAATATAAATGATTTGGGTGTTTGGAACGCTGAGTAACTTTGCAATACTAGTTCGGCACAACACTACTAAAAGGTGACCGACCCCTGCTCTAGAGTCTAGACCCTAGAGGCTGTGGCCGACTCCTGCTCTAGAGTCTAGACCCTAGAGGCTGTGGCCGACACCTGCTCTAGAGTCTAGACTCTAGAGGCTGTGGCCGACCCCTGCTCTAGAGTCTAGACCCTAGAGGCTGTGGCCGACCCCTGCTCTAGAGTCTAGACCCTAGAGGCTGTGACCGACCCCTGCTCTAGAGTCTAGACCCTAGAGGCTACCAGAGCGCCGAGTCACGTTACAAACGTCTAAAGGTCCTATGATATTTATTAAGTTTTTGGTTATTTTAAAACACTCTTAGGTTGTCATAGATTTTAAAAAAAACCTTACTTAAACATGTGTTTATCAATTAAAAATACATTAAATATGGAATTATCTTTTCCAATTACGTTTTCGGTGAAATTACGAATTCTGGGACCAAAGTAAATAGCTAGAAACAAAATAATTAATCTTAATTAAATAAAAAAAGGAAAATTTTAAGATGGCTGTAAGAAAATATTTAAAAATAATTGAGGATTGTTTTTGTGGTGTTGAAGCTTCAGAACTAACCTCCCCAGAATAAATACTATGTAATGATTATATTTCACGTAGGCGTTAAATTGTTCACATATTTAGTAATAGGTTATTAGAAGCAAGACTGAAATAAATAATCAAATTTACTTTTTACTTTCTTATATTAAGAAAAAGTATTTTGCTCGTAAAAAACTCGATCTCTAGATTATGACGAATTTTTACGCTTTATGTAAATACGAACGCAAAAAAGTGGGTTTTACATTTCTATCCGTCCCGATGTCTGTTTGCTGCTTATGTAGCGAGTGGACGTGTGTGAAGCGTTTCTCTGGTTAAGTTCTGTGCTATGTCACAGTTTTTGTCACATTAACCTCCAAGATGTTTTGCATGTATCTATTTATTAGTGTACTTTGATGTGTGTTATGCTGTCCTCTACATTAGTGGAGTTCACTCAAGTGGGCTGGGTTCGGAACCTTGACGACATTGAATGAAAAAGAATCCGGTTGAATTTGGACCAAAGATTTGTCCAAAGTATTAACCTCTACCAGTGTTTGAAATTAAAACTTATATTCTTAAAGACACAATATTGTTATAACACGAGACATAAAGGTGACAGCCTATTAAGCGGCGATTTCACCGAGGAGACATTGTGTAACATGTAGCATGCAACACTGTGGCATGCGGCAAGATGCACAATGTTTCCTCTGTGGCATGCGGCAAGATGCACAATGTTTCCTCTGTGGCATGCTACAAGACGCACAATGTTTCCTCTGTGGCATGCTACAAGACGCACAATGTTTCCTCTGTGGCATGCTACAAGACGCGCAATGTTTCCTCTGTGGCATGCTACAAGACGCACAATGTTTCCTCTGTGGCATGTTACAAATTTGACTTTTGAGTCATGTTGCACAGTGTCCCCATTGTTTCCAATCCTAGTGAAAACCAAATTGATGACGCATGCCACATGCCGCAGTCTCGTCTTGTCTTGTCTCTACAATGGAATGTTCAAACCAAAAGATATTGTCCTTCATTGAAGACTATAAGAAAAGTGAATTGCTGCGGGACATTCTAAGCCCAGATTATAAGAATAGTAAGAAAAAAACCTTGTATGATTCGAAAATTAGCTAAGAAATATGTCTTGACTGTGGACTTGATTTAAAAGAATAATTAAAATCCTAAAAAGTGCGTTCCATCGCGAACACAACGCGTTTACTAAGAAGAAGAGTGGATCTTCTCCAAAGAAAAATGCTAAATGAGCGAGGCTCTAACTTGTTTGCTTAATGTGACTGCATCAAGAAGAGGATATTCTACGGAACAGAATCTTTCTGAGGTAAGTCATTTTACTATTATTTATTTTGGTTATTTATTCACTATTCAGGATTTAAAGAACTACGGCTGGTTTCTGAATAAAAACTGAATTCTCACTTTATTTACAAATAATAACGCTTGATGTATTTTTGTGTAGGTACGTTTTTACTTTTAAAATCGTTTTTCATAGTATACCTAGCATTTACAACGATAAAAAAGAAGTAGGTTAAATCAATTATAAGAGATATTAGCCTGAAGCTTTTTTATCATCATTTTAATATTATTTGATTTTGATATACATATCTTTACTAAAAATTAGATAACATTTTTAATTATTTAGGAAAAAACGAATGACTTTAAGGGATAATTTAAATTAATTTAATAGCTGTTACACTTAGGGCCAAAACAAGTTATTTTGAAAAAGGATACTTTTATTTATTTAAAAAATCACCATTTTGGCCACTAGTTTTTATTCATAACAATGTTTAGAAATTACTGGCTTATCTAGCCAGAGAACATTTCCTTCTTCTGTTAAAAAATAGTTCTTGAATTCATTCATCATCCTTGTCTTGTTGAGGTGACCTCCTTGGTAACCACTGGAAATTCACTACTCCTGTATCTCCATTTGTTACTGATGGCCATGAACCATAAGTGATCCTTTCATCTTTCGTTTCATTATCAAAACTTCCTGGAGCATAATGTATAAACCTTGAATCAGGACTCTTCCGCATAAAGTTGTGAAGGTAAATACACGATGTTGTAGCAACTTGTGCATTTTCTAGATTAACGAGCTCGAGAATGTCTGTAACTATATATTCTTTCTAGCGATTTTTCTATTAGACCAACAACTGCGAAGGGTTTCATGATGTTAACGTCAAGCGGAAAAGCATCATCTGCAATAATACCGTAAAGTGAAGGTTCGCTCCTGCTCGGTAAAATTTCAGGAGGAGGTAAAAAAAAATCATATCATCTTGTTACTTCTTATAAAAGGTAGTTTCACGGAATACCCTTCCATCCGAAATCCTTCCTAGTCATCCAATGTGGGCGCACGTAAAAAATAGTTAGCGTCTACGACGCCGATCAATATTATACTGTAGGTTCCTTTATAGTTATAAAATTTGCTACCACTTTTTGCAGGACATTTTACCAGAACATGCTATCCATCCAGAACTCCTATGCAATGGGGTTAGTTCCATTGCAATTCGATATCCTTCGATATAATTTTCCACTGTTGTTCGGTGTGTGGTATCTAAGAAAAAAGAGAACGTTTCAGTCATTGCACAGCGACAAAATCTTAAAATGCCTTGAAATAAACTCCAAAATTGACATTTCTTAAAATAAAAATAGATTTTTCAGGAATTTCATCGGAGCTTGGATTGAAAATTGGACTCCTTCCTTTGACCCAATTTGGCTGGATAACGAACTCAGCCTTATTTTGGGGGGAAGAACAGTTTTTTGCCAAATTCGGATGCCCAATTCAAATCCCTATTGCTTCATTTTCTTTGAAAATTCGCTAAAACAATAATGGTACTGTATTGTTGTAGGATGAAGATGAAACACCCAAACTGAATGACGAAAACACGGCAGACACAGACGGAAGTTGTAATTCCACAATCACCAAATCAGCTGGTACCTTTAAGGCACCTACACATCAACAACATAAAAAGAAAAAAACTTAACGTATTTCCACAGCAATCTCGATTTGAAGAAACCTATGCGATCTTGAAATAAAGCATATAAAAAGGTGAGCACTCTACTTATGGGGAGTACGTAGCCATTTAAATAAGGAAACTTCAACTGACAGCTCAGACTATTGTGAAGCATTTGGCTAGTAGCATTTTATTTGATGCGGGTATGGGAAAGTATAATAAACCTTAATTTTTGAAAAGACAACCTTTATAATCCAGTGTTAAAATTTATTCAGACAGCAGCCCTCGAACTCCAATTAGTTTGTCAAGTGCAACTACACAGGAAGAAGAATGTTCTTTGACAATGAAGGTACAAAAGGAGGTTCATATATCCCATAGTTAGTACTTCGGAGATGAATTACAAGAAGAGTTTATGTTGATTTAAAATAATGTAGCATTAACTTAAATAAACACGCATTCCTAAAAAAATATTAGTAGATTTACTTACCACAATGTAACTTTCCAGTACCTTTATAAGTCCCTTGCATACCTCTGGAACAATCAATGTAATTTCTGGTTGAGAAATCTTGAATAGATACATCAATGATTTGTAACTGTTTCCAGTTGCTAGAAATATCAATGTAAGCAATAACCTCAAGTTCACAGGTATACAGTCACGGTAGTTAGTTTCCTGCTTGCCAATAAGGGGTTCTAGTTTTGACAATAGTTAGTTGAAATCTCTTTTACCTATTCTAGTGAAATTTTCTTCTGCATTCAACCGATTGATTAAATCACCTTGAAGCAACAGAGCATCAATAAATATTTGTCTTCTCCCCCAACGCTTTCTCCATTTTCCACTTTCTTCACTAATAATAATAAAAGTGGCTGCAGCGATCGCTCGTTGTTTGTACATCGCACGAGGGAAATGGTTGTAACATTAAAACTAAAATTAATGACGTACGGAACAAAACAATTGTAGTTTTCGGTGTAATAGGAATGTTGCATGTGGCAAGATTTTTCTAAGTGACGCATGCAACAGTATGCTACACGATGTCGCTTTCAGCAATCCATACGCCACACAATGTTTCTTAGGTGTAATCGCAGCTTTAGGCAACAATTCTAACTGATGGCTACGTGGGCAGAAGCGTCATTCTCGTTTTGTCTGATTCTTTGGCTGATGGGATGTTAAGGCTCTAAACCCATCTGGGCATATTGAGATATTTTGTTTTATATAAATAGTTTCTCATTTTCTCTCCATGCAAATACGGTTACACTTTCTATATATTATTTATTTAATTATTCCTTCCCCATATATATATATATGTGTGTGTGTGTGTGTGTGTGTGTGCTGATAGGCTGGATGGGTTGTTTGCATATAGTGTATCACGGACTTCTGAAATAATGCACCGGAGCTATCCTGATCCTCTTCAGTGTTTAATACCACCCACTCTCTTCATCCAGACGAGTGCTTGTATATTATTTTCATTTACGGTTACTTTCTCGATTAAGTATAAATGTATATATATATATATATATATATATAATCTTCTTAAGTCAACAATCCAATGGTTGGTTTGATGTGATTTATATCCATCCGGATCTGGGCAGGCACTCAGCCTTTCAGCTGGTTAGTGCTGCCCGCACTATCTGCTATAAATTCCATGTACCAGGGAAACTAAGAAATTGTGGGGGTTCCCTGTTGCCTTCCACACTGAATTTTTATGGACAAGTGCGAAAGAGCCTACCAAATTCCTTTACATGCCACTATTAACATGGGAAGGAAGGATTTTCTTCTCCTTCGAGAAAAGTTGTAGGCTACTAGGGACTTACCTTGGCTGGGTTTTGAACCAACGATCATCTAGTTTAGGGACGAGCACTTTAGCCCAAGAACACTGAGGACAACGCAAAGAAGTACACACTAATGTTATTTTTATAACACGTGTTCTCTAAGCACAAACTAAAACTTACACCCTTATAAATATGTTTCTGGACACCAAACAACCCCCACTCTAGTATTTGATTAGATTTTACAACTTTAAAAAATATAATTTCGTGTTATATTTAGGTTAAAAGTATACCGTATGGTTCGCTTTGGCGTCGCGTGTTTTAGCTACGTTCAATTAACCCAACCATAAAATTAATTTATCATTCTTTCTGTCACTTGTCACCCCTCAAACCCCCCCGCCATGACGAGGGATCTAAGAGACGGATCTAACCAATCAACTGTGCTGTTTCCAGCACGCGTTGCTCTACCTTCCCACAGTACACAATTAATTTAATTAATATCTGCTTCGATGTGTCCCTGAGATAGCGGGACCAAGGTTGGTTCTCTTGTTTCTACAAAACATGCAACGTTGGAATACTACTCCTATAAGTTTAATGGGATTCGGGGGGTAAAATCGATTTTTTTGTTGGTTTCTTATTTATTTAATTTATAATAAATTACTGATGGTATGATTCATAAAGTTTTTTTAGCATCGCAACTTACATAAGGCTATACGCCTATGTACTTTATTACTCTAATATTTTAGAGATAAGGAAGGTTGAATTTAGAGGAGTTGTACCCACGTTTGCGTGGAGGGGGAGTGTAAAACCACATAGTAAAAACCCCTGTCAATACACACGTCCGGGATCGAACCTTCATCCCCCCGTCACCACTAGTCCAACATACTGCGAGAGTGACGCCTTAGCGTGAAGTTGTTCACTCCACAAAAACTCCGTGGCGTGAGCCCGTAAACGAGCTTTACCGGCCGAGCGGCCGCCTCCATTAGCGATGTTAGTGTGAACGTTTATGGATAAGGGTGATATATATGTGGTCAGCACGAAGAGCCCTCCGGATATTAATCCCAGTTTTTTAGAGCGGATTTGCTACTTATTTATTCAAGTAGCTCCTCATTTGTTCTTATGGTGCTGAGTTTGACCCGGTTTCAGACCCACAGCTTCACAGAAAAATTCTGGAAGCACTGAGGATTGAACCCAGGACCTCCAGACCTGTAGCCAGGAACTGTGACCACTTGGCCTAAAAGTTGTTCACTAATATTCAAATAAGTGTTTCATAACTTTTTTCCTTCCCACATTTTACTCTCTGTTCGCAATACACGCCACATAAAAACAATTTACACAAATGTGTTAGGGATAGTAAATATGAGATTTAGTAGAAATGTATACACATTTGCGTGGATGTAAAGTGAGAAACCATTGAGGAAAATACACCCTCAGTACACCTGGTTGAGATTCGAGCCTTGGCCTCCCCATCACTGGTAAGTTAGACTTCATGCTCTTGACATTTGGTCCACGTACCAGTGCGGGGTGTAAAGAAAATTTGAAATATTTTATTAATTTATTTTTTCCCTAGGGCCGATTCTTTTAGTTAGAATATATCCAAATGTAAATATTTATGTTAAAAAAAAGTAGTTTTAAATTTAATAATCATACAGCTGTCAATGTTAATCTTTCAAATAAAACGTTGAGAAACTCTCTGTATTAGCATCCTGAATCAACTTGCATCTTAAATAAATAAGATAGCATATCTGTTAACAGAATGCATGAGAATTTCTTCCACCTGTCCCATCGTATTATCCCCCCCTCCAACCCACCCCTTCTTTAACCACAAGCATTACAAACAATCTATCAGCTAATAGCTCCGACAAACACACACAACCCGTTCTACACCCTATATATCCCTTTCACAAACTCGTTAGCTAATGATCCATTTTAGTTTGCAAGCTCTTTTTCTATTTTCTTGTAACTCGTTCTCCTATTGCTTCATTTCTGCTCTTTCGACACTCTTCCTAAACCCTACCACCCTCTTTTTTTTCCCCCTTTCTTACCACCTCATCATCACAGACCATTCTTTCTCCTTCCCACCCCTGCCCCCCAAGCTTCCACCCCCTCTAACACCACTTCGATAGAGGACGACTCGACGCCCAACCAAATGAAATTTAACGCTAAATGCCCATCACTTTCAACCAAGTGGTTTAGGCAAGCGTGTAGTGTTTTTAAAAAGGACGTAAGTCACTGCGTGGACAGACTTATTTATGTTGACTTTCTTATTAAAACTATTCTCTTAGTACTCAACATAAAGTACCTAGTCTGACTTTATCAAAAGAGTTGGAATACTCATAAACTAATTTGATAGATCATCTAAGCACGAATAACACTTTTAAACATTTTACATCGGCAAATGAATCGAATGACTTGTGTCCTTTCTGAAGCAACCCGTTTCAAGTATAGCTAAGGGTGTTAGATAAAGAGGGGTTGGACCCCTTACACTAAAATAAAAAGGTGGGAATAAAAATAAAACACTTTGGTGTGTTTCAAAAGAGAAGGAAAAACTTTTGGGGGCACTTTCCCCTCTTTTTCTTGGTGTGTTATTGTAGTTCCATTTAGAGTCCAGATGATGTGTTTTCCACACGCCGTAGGGCGTTAAGAGGTGGAATGGGGCTCATCTGGGGATGAGGGTGGTTGGTAATAGAGGTCTTTACGGTCGTTAGCGGAATGTTAGGGGAAGGATGATGTAATTGACCAAGTCATACGTAGAGAATGGGATGGTTTTAGACGTAGACATTTGGTAACATTTGATGGACGAGAAATAATCGTAGACATTTGGTTGCTTGCTATGAGAAAAGCGAACGAATCTTAGACATTTAGTAGAATGCTATGATGGACCCAGAAATATCATTGGCATTTGGTAACAGATGTTAAATCAGAAAACTCATATAGGCCTATCTTTGCTATTATGCTATAAGAAACACAAAACAATCGTAGACATTAGGTAAAATTCTATGATAGACCGAAACAAATCGTAGACATTTGGTAACATGTTAATATGGATGAAAACAGATCATAGACTTTGCTATCATGCTAAGAAAGAAACAACAAATCAAAAGCTTTTGCTAAAATGCTATGATGGACCCAGACATTTCTTAGAAATTCAATAGCATGCTTTTATAGACGTAAACCAATCGTAGACATTTTGTATTAGAGACGCAAACAATTTCTATACACTTGATAGCATGCTATGATGGATGAAAAAAGATCATTGGTCTAAGAATTTGCCAACATGCTATTAGTCTATTATTTAGGCAAACAAATCTTAGACTTGTTACAAATCGTTAACATATTTGAGATATTTATAGCTACTAAATGTTACTGGTTCAGGTCATATTATTTGTTTTTTTAGCTCCAAATTCCTCTTTTTCGCAAAGAATAATCTAAACTAAAGCAATCGAGACTCCACCGTTTTCTTATAGCATGGGCAGTTATAGTCTTATTTTTTATGGAGGGTTTATTAGTAAGTACGTACACTTTTCTTTCCGTCAACAATGATAACACCCGCTTCGGTGGCGTAGTTGGCTAACGCGCTAGTCGTGTTGAGCTCTACTGCCGAGGACAGGGAGATCGAGGTTCGAATCTCGGTCGGGTGAACTGGGGGTGGTTTTTCCTAAATTGTTTTCCACTCTCCATTCACGTAAATGTGGGTTCACTTCCTATAAATTCAACCTTCCCAATTCCTAATCCATTAGCGTAATTAATACTTAAGCGCATAACCCGAATGAGTAGTAAGACGCGGTGCTAAATGATAATTAAAAATGATGACAATTTACTATTTAATTAGTGATATTTTAGGGTGTTGATAATATCTTTCAAAAATGACAGTTGCAGGTAATATTATTTAACGTATTAATATGTTAGAGTAAATATAGTAACTGTCAGATAAAAGGCACTTCCTGTAAAAATTGGACTTTACAAATTTTCAAAAACTAAGATAGAAACTATAAATATTTAAATGAGAGTAGCGTGGTTCTGTTTTAACTTGACCATTTGACATTTCGTCTGTCTGTCCGTCTTTTGTTCCTCGCAGAATAACAACATTCGTCAGGGAAATTCTTTGAAACTAGATCAAACGATGTATGCAAATAGTTTTTCAATGCTACTATCAGTTTCAATATAATGGCTACTCAAAAGATGTATTGTTTGATAGCTCATTTCAAGAGATTTGAATTTCAAGTTCTAAACATTCGATTGAGTATCTAGAGCCCAATATTTATACGTTTTGACATCCATTGCGAGAGAAACGTCTTAAACCACATGAATAAAAGTTATTATATGTGAATATAATATATTAATTTGTTTCCTGTCTAACTTGATTATAAAGGAAAAGTATCAACTTTAAATCCAAAGATAAGCTACAGGAGAATTTTAAACTTGAAATTAAAAAATAAATCTTAAAACTTTAGTAGCAAGAAGAACATGACACAATTTTTAACATTATATATTTAACTATTTTAGAGCATAAAGAGCGAGGTCTACTGTTCACATAACTACTAGTTGCTATATTAATAAGCAAAGGAGCTATGTTATATTAAATTGAGTACGTTTCGGCATTGGCTCACCCAAAAATTTAATTTGGGAGGGAACAATAAATCAAATATTTATTTAAAATGATATTTTGAAGCGTATTGGGGGAAATAGCCTCCTAGCCACTGGATGACCGAAAATGTATTAATACTAAGTGCTTCTATAGAATAATTTGACTTGTGTTTATGGTAGCTAAGGGCAACAATTTAAATAATGTAATTTTTGTAAATCACTTTTGTGGCTTTTACTCACTCAATTGTTCTAAGTGTCATACGCAGCTCTTTGATTATTGAATAAAGGCTAAAGGAAATTGAGCAAAACGTTTAAGCAGTCTTATTTCAAAATTAATAAGATTGATTAAACCTATGATGTAACTATTTTTTTATTTAAGTTTAATTTAATGTTATTAATAAGTATATTTTATTTGAACTAATAAGATAAAATATTTCATTATATCATAGGTATAATTTTATCAAAAATATATCAATTTAATTTGATCACTGTACGAATATTATCTATCACATTATAATTTGTAGGAATTTATAAAAGTAAAGTGATACAATTTTAGTCAAGTATCGGAAATCATTGTGTTTTATATATTATTAATTACATGATTATAATTTAAATAACTAAAATTTCTAATAGTCAGTAACGTTATTGTCTATAGATTTTGATCAGTATTAATTTAAAATATATTGATTATTTTAATTGTTTTTATATTCAGTAAGGAACTTGATGTTTGTGAGATTATTTTATCTGTGAATCCATCCTATTATAATATAGCTTTTTAACCAATTAATATAATTTGTCCATATTTGGTACAGTCATAAACAGCTTAATATATTGATGTAGTATATCTTTTTGTGGCAATAGATAGCTAATTTTCCAGGGATGATAATATTTAAAAAAATTAATGTTTGATTATATTTATAGCATAAAAGATACAGATTTTACTAAAGAGGAAACCAATATAGATTATTGTTTAGCTCCTCTTAAGTAATTTTTCCTCGGAAAAACAAACACATCCTCTTGTTATCAAAATAAACACTTCTTAAACAGGCCTAAACTATCCTAACAAAATTGCTTTAATATTTTAAACATGTTTCAAATTTTCAAAAATCATCTATTTTTAAATCACCCCCAAATTATTTTTTAATTTGTAAAAAAATTACATAGTTTTACTACTCATAAAAAACAATTCCCATATATCCGTTTTAAACCAAATTTCCTTTAGAGTTTTCAAAATTTTCTAGCATTTGTCATGAGTAAACTACTTTTAAAATAATTTATTTTAGAATAATTAGCAAAGATTATTATTTATCATGTAAAATAAGCCCCAAAATCCAATTTTAACAAAATAGATGATCTATTTAAAAATAGAAATCAAAGTTTTCAAAATCAGTGTTTAGTAAACTAATATTAATATTTTTTAAAGAAAAACCAATATATAAAACTATATATATTGTATAAAGTATATTAAATATACATTTTGAGCTACATACTTAGAGCCATTTATTTTTATTTTTCAAAAGTCACCAGTAGACTAATGTTAATCCCCCTTCCCACCCGAAAAACTAAAACAGTATACAGTTTTATTTTTCATGTCAAACACTCCCCAGATACATATTTTAAACAAAATTGTGGAACAAAAAAAAAATCACTTAGCATTAAACTACCCTTAATTTAAGAGCTAGGGTAAAAAAAAACTGTCCTGAGGTATAGCCATATCATTTCTTAATATTAATTAAGAACAATAACCATAAAACCGTTTCAGAACTGTGGCCAGCGACAGATAGACAGACATGAGGAAAAACGTCAGGATTCATCATAATATCGAGCTTGAACATTTTCGTACTTGCAGTTCTTTCCCTTCAGGAGAGGTAGACCTCGATAGTCTTGGGGTAAGGTTATCGCCACAGGACCCGATGCTTGTGGGTTCGAACCCAGCCAAGGTTGACAGATTTGTCTTGAGTGATAAAATCCGTAGCACAGCTGCCTTCGGAGGGTAAGTAAAACCGTTGGTCTCATGTTGATTGGGGCATGTAAAATAACCATGGAAGGTAAAATTGGTAAGCCCTTTCGCTCTTGCTCATAGAACTTATCATGTGCTCATATCATCAGATGGTTCTAAAAGTGCACGTTAAATACCTCAAATAAATATATTTAAAAATCTTCAGACGAGAATGTAAAAATCTACAAAAGCAAACCAATCTAGATGCGTAAACCATCTTCCATATTCCTACCCCAATTTCGTAAACATGTGGGTAGTAGGCCGTGCTGCAAGTAAAGATGATATCTTTATTTCGTTCCTAAGGCCCATCTTGTTGAACGTACTCTACATGGCGCGCACTTCTGTCCACCAACATATCAATAACAAATATACAAATCAAAGCGAGATGGTATTGTCCGTTACATTTTCTGAAACGAATTAAAGACAACATTAAAAGCATGGTGTATAAAAATCATATTTAAGAAATATATAACAAATTACATGTGCTATAAGATTATTTATAAATTTACAAAAAAAAAAAAAATGGACATTTTATCACCAGGTCTATTATTATTTTAATCACCACGTCTTACTACCTGTTCAGGACATTTTTAAAAGTAATAAAATTGAATTATGTCTAATTTTATTTTAAAGGGTCAAAGAGCACATCCAATATTATTAACATTAGTTTTTCATTTCTCTCGACACCTCAGAAAGAAAGTATTGTAGTCGTTACAGAAATCGAACTCAAGATTTTAATAAATGTGGACGTTTCATGACCCCCTGAAACCAAAAAAGTGGTTTTCGCAATACCATCTGTGTGTACCTTGGGCTAGAGGCAAAACTGTTTTACAGATTGGGCTAAAGCTTGGTATCTTGGGTCTTCATAAGGTTACCCAGGAGTTTTTGTATTTAGAACTCTAACCCTAATTTTAAGAGTAGTTTACTGAAGGGCAAAAAGAAAAAAAATTCCCGATATTCTCTCTTACATATTTGATTTGATGCTATATTTAGAAACTGTTTATCATTATAAACAAGATGGTAATTCTCATTTTCTCACTAAAATGACTTTGAGGGTAATTTACGTGAGGGAAATTTCCAATTTTTATAATTGATCCTCAATTATTTGAGATACGAAGTGTCCTATCATTGTAAAGTTGTAGTAATATTAAAGATACACATCTTTTACTTGAAATGTATTTTTATAAAACAAATAGTTTCTGAGCTATAGAAAAATAAATATACTTTTTAATTGAGGTCTTTGAAAATTAATTTTGTTTTTATGCTCTTTGGTGGGCAAAGTTAATTCTCTTTTCTCAATTTTTCTATAACAATGTTCATAGTTTCTAATGCCATATCGTAGGTAAGTAACAGTTTATATTGTTTCATTTATAAACTTTGGTGCAATGTTTCTACAACAATGTATATACCTATTATTTCATTTCACAAATCTTACGAGTTTTTAGTAAATGTCTATTTTATGATAAAAGCGAGAGAAAGTCTGTGCGGTGCACCGTACCATTTAATTCCTTCAGAAAACATTCATCAATATACAATAAATAAACATATAGTTTTATGTATAATCACTAAAACAGATTGAGCTTATAATTTATAGTACTTGTGTACTTTTTTCACAGCATTCCGATTTATACAGGCTTTTCACATTAAATTACATTAATGGAGGTAGAATTAAAAAATAAATCTTCTCGAATTTGATGTAAAGAGAGTGAGAAAACATTTATAGAAAAATTAACCTCCGTTTATTTGGCCGGGACTTGGGCCTCGACCTCTCAGTCACTGGCAAACCAGACCCGCAGACTAGATTGTCGCTTAATGTCCTTTGATGCACTGGGTCCATTATTTCATAAAATATTTTTTTAATATTGTAAGCTCTTATGTCTCATATTTTCTAAACTAGCCATAAAATATATTTCTAGATATTTATAAATTTTAAAATTGTGGAAAAAATAGTTGTTTTAATATTTATAGTTTTACAAAAATGTCATAGTGTGGACTAGCGACTTATTTTTAACAGTTAAATTATATCAAGTTCATTTTCCCAGAGATCAATTTAAAAATCATTATAAAAACTCCCTTAACCAAGGAGCCCCCATTACTTTTGTTCAAGAAGAAGTAATCGCTTTGGACAACATAGACAAGAGTATGCTTATGTGCAAGGAAACAATATCAAAATACAACAAAATTTAATCTCCAGTTCACACTGATGAGCTAGTTTCAATTAGTGAAAATAACGTTCCTGATACTTCTAGCGATAATCTCACGCATTATTCCTTCAAGATACACTAGTAAATTTTTACACTATTCAGAAGAGATTTAATATTGAATTTAGATAAACATTCTGAGCATAGTAAAGTGATTTTCTTCTGTTTAGTATATAGTACAAACCAATGAAATAAAAAGTTTACTTACATCTATCAAATAAAGGAGACAAGTAAGTCAATATACAAACAGGCGGGACAGATGCTTATTTCGCCACTTAAGCTAGAAGAGAGGCTATCCTAAATGCCCACAATCATAATACAATAGGTAATAAGCTCTTTCTCCCTGTAGTGATCTCTCTCTCTCTCTCTTCCAAGGGCACCCTTCTTCTTCATTCTGTCTCTCTTTTCTCAAGATGACTTCCTTTCTGTTTCTTCTTTGACGTTTTTTTCCTCAGAAAATGTACAAAGCACTCTATCGGCCAGGACTTCTAACTTCAGCCCGTGTATAGAAAGAATGACTGCCTGAAAGGTATTTTTTTCCCTACCAAAACCCTATACTAATATATAGTAGAATTCTGGCAGGGAAAAAGGCCTATCTAGATAACTATTCCTACCATAAACATGGTTTTACGTAGATATATAATAATGTAACTTCCAGTCTTTTTATCATAGCCACATAGTCAATGGTAGGCATAACAAACATTTTAGATAAAGGTAATTGGCTTTAATATCTTACATTTAAAATTTGACATCATCTATTAAGAGCATAGCCATTATAATAAGGTCAAAAACGGCCTTTTTAATGCAATTTTTATCCAAATATCCTTTAGTGTTTCAACATTGTTCTGTATAATAACTTCTGTTAACTCTTTATTTCCATTAATGTTCAATCATAAATGATCCACGTGCAATAGTGTTCGTGTAGATATATTTTTCAAGCCAACTGTACCACAGAGTTGATGGGCATGTGATGCACGCTCTAATGGGCCTGTATCTCCCTACGGATAGCACCTAGCATAGGTAGGTTACATCGTGGTGACATTTTCTGTGGTCTACTTTAAAATAAAGTGGTGTTGAGACCATCAAAAGCGTTTTAAAATATTTTTAAAACTACAATAAAATTGAAACATAAATTATTAACAACATATAACTAAACTGATCCATATTTTGCTGCTGTCAGATGAATAAATATAGTAGCCTCAGCAGCACATCTCTCGCACGGCGTGTCAGTTTGTAAACACAAGTCAACGAGTTGTAAAAACAATCATTCTTGGACCTGATTAGCTCCTTTTCCCGATGTTCTATGGTAAGGAGAATAAATGGATATAAAGTGGCAAGGCAACGAACAAATGACGTAAGCGGAACAAAAAATCAACCAAGGAAGTGTAATTTGAAGTATGTCACAATAATACGGCACGTAGAGCGGTCTTTTGAAGATCAAACAAGACTAACCATGTCCACCTCTGACAGAAAAAAATAATTCAATGAAATTAATTTTAAAATTCTGGAGTGGTCTGACGATCACTAGTTTTCAAAGAGCCGGCAACGATGGAGGTTTAATTGAAAGTGCGTGGTGTCTATAAGATTTATAAAATATGTTATATAATGCAATTATTTATTTGAAGTATTTAATCAATACTAAATTCAAGTGGTGTAAAACAAATTAATAATACAACACAATTCGTAAAAAAAAAAAGTGATTGTACGCATTTATATTTAGAAAAGTGTTTTCCTATTGCATACTTCAGATAATATTTGCAACCATAAAATCAAATCTTGTTTCAATAATATATTTAAACATCGTTAACTTGGAAAGGAGGTTTATTAATTGTTACGTATTTTAACATCATCGCTAGGGATCGGATTTTGCTTATTTGCCTTTTTTTTTTTTCCTTGATCGTAAAACATAAGCAGTCGAGATATATATGCATTTCATGTTATTACAAGTACAATCTTATAATTTTATAGAACCTATAATTTGTTTAACAGCATGTGACCCGCTTCGGTGTTTGAATGGGCTAAGTTGTCACTCTCGCAGGAGACTGGTGGACTGCCAACGTAAGGGAAAACGAGATTGGAATCTCTATTTGGTGTACTTAAGGTGTTTTTTACTAAGTGGTTTCCCACTCTCCCTCCACGCAAGTGCAGATACACTTCCTCTAAATTCCACCTTCCTAGCGCCTAACCCATTAGCGTTATTAGTACAATATATGCGTTTAACCCGAACGTGCAGAGAAATGTGGTGCTAAGAAGACAGCGATGTGAATCGGCTGTTGGTAATAAAATAATAGGTAGTAAGATCAATAATTTTACATTGCCTACTGTGGGATTTTATTTTTTCTTAAGTGCCTATTCTGGTGCCTAAATCCCATATTTTTAATGCCTAGTTTCCTGCCTATTTTAGACATTTTTGTTGCCTAAAAATCCGCTCCATAATCATTACATATGCTACTACATATTTTAATAGATTTTGATACATATTTAGTAGGTTAATCTGACAAACAAATCTAGCTCTATATTGATAATTAC
Source organism: Timema bartmani (assembly GCA_902151455.1). NCBI lineage: Eukaryota > Metazoa > Arthropoda > Insecta > Phasmatodea > Timematidae > Timema > Timema bartmani. The sequence continues at coordinate 6,321 of CABFWB010001095.1, read as the reverse complement.
TCTAATGGTATGGGGATGAGGAAGGAAGAATTTTAGAGGTAATCTGCCTTCATTTGCGTTGAAGGAAAGTGGGAAACCATTTAGGAAAAAAACACTTTTATTAGACACGACCAGGATTTTAACTCCGATTTCCCCGTCATTAGCAAGCTAGTTTAACATGAGAATGACGCCTTAGACAATTCGGCCACTGAAGTGGGTTGAGGCATCAGTTTCATATAGTTTAGCTGGCCGATGTCAGTAAGGTTGGGGGATTGAATCCCATCAGGGTGTGTTGAGAAGTTTTTTCCTCAATAGTTTCACACACTCTCTCTCCTCAAATACAAGTACACTTCCTCTAAACTTCTACCCTCCTCACCCCTACTCTGTTAGTGTAAGCATGTGTACATCCCAGACGAGTAGTATGATGCGGTGTACAAAATAAAAATAATAATTATTAGGTACCAGTTCTACTTTTTTTTGTAACCTACCTGTTCATGAATAAATAAAATGTTTTATATAATAAAAATATTTCATAGTTCTTTTTGTCATATTTCTTTACAACATGCAAATAACCTTTTAAAAGTGAACCACGCCCCCTCCAGGCTCTTAAATCTTCACTCCCTCCCCTTACCCGTTCTCTTTAGCGAGCGCTTGCCACGTAATACCTTCATTTAACCCGCGTGTTAACTCCTAAACGAAGCAACATTCCCTCTTGCATTAATTGCGTTTTGCGAAGTGCTTTTCCGTCCTCAAATGCAAATTTTAACCTTGTTAAAGCTACGGGGTCCTTCCGACCCTCCCACCCCCCCCGCCCCCCCCCCCCAAAAAAAACCTCGCCATCCCTATCCATCCTCCTCCCTCTTTACGAAACCCACCAAAGTTTAGATTATCAATGGTTAATTAATCTTCAATTTATTCACTTTGTGTAATGAATTTAACACTCAATTTAGCGGTTATTAATCAAAGTTTTAATTAAGGTTATTATGGAAGCACTAATCACGCGCTTACACGGTTGATGTTGTTGCGAGGCTGCAATTAAATGCCCTCTCTCTTTATCCCTTCATTACAAACACGCGTGCGAGAGAGCGAGAAGATGAAATACGGTTGAGGAGGGGAGAATGCGTGTGACAAGGAGGGTGAGATAAAACGAAGAGGTGAAGCAAAGAGGAACAGAAGATTAGGCGCGTCCCTTTGTGTCTCTCTCTGTCACCCACGAATAATTGAGAACAAAGCGCGAGAAGAGTGAGAGAGACGAAGTGACAAAGAGAGAGAGAGATGACTTGACTATCTGCTTCTCTTGTGTGTGTCTCTTGAGGCTTCTGAGGGCAGCGCTTGTGTGAACACACAAGAGATAATCAACCTGGCTTTTCGCATCTAACAAAGCCAACTCCTATCCGACAGTGTATTGCAACTTTGTCCGCTACTACCTTACACACATACACACACTCGTTCGAGTAATTGCTTTACCAATTATGTCAAATTTAATAAAAAGGAGTTATTTATCTTAGTTATAAATTACTTTTGGTAAATTCATATATTAATTTTTTGTTTCTACAGGCCCCTATTAAAGTGTTAACAGAATACAATAAAATGCAGATTTAAAAAACATAGTATGTAACAATTTATTTTATTATTTATTCATTTAATAATTAGTGATTTTAATACTTTCTCCGATGGCTAGGCTGGGTCAATTAACAATCGTTAATCTTTCGACGATGGTGGTGAAAGTCAATAGTATGAACATAAGAATGGTGTACGGCTATGTTTTATTTATCACTCAGTCGTACTTCCCGTTCGGGCTATACGCTGATGTACTAATTACACTGATGGTTTTAGGTATTAGGTAGGCTATATTTACAGGAAGTGTACCAGTTTTTCATGGAGCAAGAGTGGGAAACCGGTTTGGAAAAAAACACCTCAGTAAACTCGACCGAGACTAGAACCTTGATAGTTAGGTCGTCGGTAGTCTTGTCAACCGAGAGAGAAACGCCTTAGACCATGCCACCACTGAAGCGGGCTATGGTTATGTTGTTTGTGACAAATACATATACTTTTCAATATCAGAAGAATTTTGTTTGTAAAGGCGTTCTTTTGCGATGTTTCCAGTTTTGAGAACTACAACATGTGCCTTAATTTGTCAAAACCAATATAAGATGAGCGGCTAACCTGGATTTACGTCAATATTATCTTTATACTTTTATATAAGTCTTAAAAATATTTAAGCTACTTGACGTGTAGTCTGAGTTCAAATATTTATACCCAATTTTAACGAGTAATAACAATATTAAAGTGGAAATTAAGACGAGCAAACAGTCGGGAAATGCAGGATATTATTTGCTTAGTAAGTTGTTAAATCCCACATGTTGTTAGGAAAAATAAAACTCAGAATATATAAATAGTTTGTTTCCTTGGTTGTTCTTTATGGTTGTGAAACTTGTTCTCTAGCCTTAAATGATGAGAAGAAATGTATAGTTTTTGAAAACAAAGTGCTTAGGGAAACTATTTGATCCTAAAGGGAATGAAGAAATTGGAGAGTGAAGGAGGTTATAAATAATGAGTTACACGCCCTGTAATCATTACTGGACGTCGTTAAAATAATCAAATCTAAAATGTTAAGGTGGGTAAGACATGCAGCACTAATGTACAAAGCTAGAGCTGCGTTCAAGATATTGACTGGCAAACCTATTGGAAAGAGATCATTGGGAAGACATACAACCTATAACATTAGAATATACCTGAAGGAGATTGGGTGTAAGTAGGTGGACTGAATAGAATTATCTCAGTATAGGGATAGATTGCGTACTTTTGTAAGTGCAGCAATGAACCTCCAAGTTACTAATAACATACAATAGGTAAGTATCCGTAATTATGTATCTAAATACCATGATCTAAAAATACTATACGAAATAAAATTGTATTAAAAATTATGAGTGACCAGGATATGCTAATTTTTAGTTCAATACATGTGAGTATTCACCAGCCATTCAAATGTAAAAGAGGTACGTTAATATTTGGTATTAATTTATTCCATATTTCTTAACAGAACATCATTGGTGACGATTGCCTGAGTAAGAACTAAACAAACATCTAGAGGCGTGTTAGCAAGAATCGACAACCTATTACTGGTTCATTAACGATAATACCCCAAGACGGCAATACTACAGATATGTCGACACACACAAGCCACAACTCTTTTTAATATAAACATCTAGAGTGGATGGTCAGATGACAACGCGACTTATTTCAAGTGACAGTTGATGGATTGGACAGCGCTTGCAGCCAGGTGATTTAGCTACATAAAGAACAGGAGCTAGGGAGCTACAATCAAATACATAAATGAACATCCGCACTTTAGATAGCATACTATATAGCTATGGGATGTGAACCACAGGGGTATTAAATATTTTCAGCTATAATTTAGTAGCTTTATGGATAAACTAGAGAACATTTTCTCAATTTGCCTTGGTTTAAAAATGCCTAACTTGAATAAAACTAATCGTGTAAGGCAATATTTCTGACAATCAACTTATAATGAAGACACTAATGCCATTAAAGAGGTAGAAGCTGACTAGCTAGTTGTCTCAATAAAGGTGTTTAGGGACAGTCTAGGATAATGACGTAGATCAGTAAAGATATTAAAATTATTGATGATAGTTAATAAGAAAGAACTTAATGACTACTAATCAATTTAGTCATACAAAATCTATGGATGATTAATATAAAATCAATTGGGAACAGAAATAATCAACAAAGGCTAACACAGGTTTAAGCAGATGACGCAATAAATACAAGCAGTGTGATAGTAACTCGTGCCAATTATGGAAGGACACCATTTGTTGGAATGTAGTAGGAAAACCACCACTAAAAATGTAAATACAAGACAGTGTAAAAAGAAGTAGACCTTTACCAAAACAAATAGAGAATTTAACTAATAGAAAGAATACTTTAGACATTAATCAGGTGACCTCATTGACCACACTTGTTAATAAACTCAAGGATAAACTTCATAATAATCTAACTGAAAATAGTCACCAGCAATCTATAATATTATCAATCACTTCACGAATCAATAACCATGTAGAAACGAGTTGAATTGTTTCATATCTTGGAAGTAAAAATTTGCAAATTCGAATAATTACTCAAAGCGAGAATTCTCAAACTCAATAGAAGAATGTCAAGCGTTTCCGTTAATCACTAAACATTCTCTGGAAATTGACCGTGCAATGCAAGGACTAATTAATTAACAGTTTAAGATCATTTTTATAACCAGTGGTCTACAAAGAGAGCTTTATGAATGGACCAGTTTACATGAAGTATAATAGAATTTATACTTGATTGCAACAACACCTTTACTGGCCAAATAGTGGCCAATTTATATCAAGGACTATTTTCAAACGGTTATAAAATCCGGAAAGATAATTCATGATTTAGTACGTTCACCCATTAATTGATCCTTGCCAATCAATTAGGTGATGAAATAATTTGTATCCAATATAAAATACAATTTTAAATGAAATGTATAAGACAATATAATAGGCAAATTTAAGTAGTTTTGGAAGTCTGAAGCAAGCCATTAACAAACTCGGAAACCAATTAATTCCTGAACAAATACAAATAGGATTCAGCAGCAAGACAATCAGGAGGAGATGTGGAAAATAAGTTCTAGAAGGACCCAAGAACGGACATACATCTTAGTAAATGTAAGAGCACAGCTACATTCAATCTATGGAGACGTTGAGGTCATCGGCTTCCACCAAGAGTATAAACAACAAACTAATCAATGCATCTCGTTCCAGTACAAATAAGTTGAAGTTGAAGATCGATCAAGAAGGGAACAAGTTTATAAAAGAGAATGACTTGAATAGCCGAGAAAAGATAACTTCAACTTTCCTAACCAATAACCCATGCAAAGACACGAGATGAAAATCCCAAGTATAGGCCTAAAAGACTGTCTGTATTGCCTGTGGTAGAAGATAAGGAAGGAAAAACACCAATCAACCTTATTTTTATACACAGGGTAAAATAAGTGCTATTTTACAAACACTTTATCAAATAATATGTAGTAAAAGTATAATAATGAAGATGCATACACTTCCTGTACAATGTCTGATAATATAGTATTAAAAAAATTAAAAACAAAAGTAAATAAACAAGATCTATTTGAGGCCAAGCTTGAATATATAGACTGGTATAATTTTTTTTACTGTAACTAGATTATTAATGTATGTACAATTAAATCGGCATTTATTGGGTAGAGTAAAATAAAGATGAAATAAAATACATATAAAAACAGGTAACTTTCAACTATAAATTGCAATGAATATAACTGCTATTTGTAAAGGAGCTAGCCAAAAATAATCTTATTGCGCGCATACAGCCTCATATTCCCAAATACAGGCTATCAGCTCATAGAAGCCACGATAGTATCGCCGAGTTTGTAAAGGAAAGTATAGAAATACTGTACATTAGTTTTCCAAAGCTACATTTGGATGGAAATCAAGAGGGAAAAAATAAAATTATATGTAAAAAAACCCCTCAAAACAGAGGAAATAGATTCGGAACATACAACGTTCAAGTTGACGTCAAAAATAGTGAAAGTAAAAGGAGAGAGAAGGTTAATATTATAAAACAGAGGGAGAGTAATTATTTTGTTACGAGAATTAAATAAAAGATTGTGACACTAAATGGATTACACGAGAATCAGAGAAACCACCTGTCTTAACTACCAAAACAGTATCAGGAGATATTTTCACATATAACAAGGGTGACCTATAAATGAACCTGAAGCCTAAAAGTTTTAAATTCCAAACCTCTATCATAAAGCAATCAAAAATTTTCATTCTTCAAATTTTTGCAATAGCTCCTGCGCTATCATGGATAAATATTCTGTTAAAACAACTTGCATCTAAACACAGAATCCCCACCACTTTTAGGCTCTATTTTGTACGACTAAAATATAATTTTAAATATATTAGGCTCTCTATATCGCTCAATTGTTCTACATTCAATCATATTATTAATGGTTTCAACAGCTTCTCTTTGACTTTAGGGTGTAGACTGTAGAATATTAAATGTAAATGTGAATGTAAATTTACAAATAATAATCACCGATAAACTATTACAAGACATATTTGTGGATATAGTCCTTTGCCCATTGCCGAAGGGAGATAGAGGCGCATATTTTACTATAAAGGAAGTTTACCCACATTTGCGTGGAAGTAGAGTGAAGAACAGTCTAGGGAAAACCACCCTTGTTACACCTGACCAAGACTCGAACCTCGATCTCCCCATCATTGGCAGCTTAGTCTAATACAAGATCAGTGACTTAGACCATGCGACAAC
>CABFWB010001094.1:164650-187611 GCA_902151455.1 Timema bartmani | reverse complement strand
CATGTGGCAGCAGCCTTTACAACAGAAACGCTCCTTGAGGGATGTCCCACGCTTGGCGTCGGGCGGCCCTATCAGGTTCTGGGCGCGGAAAGCCCTATATATAATATTTGGCAACCTTCACAACACTAACGCCCTTCCATCCCTCTGGCGTCATGATGCCCCAAACCCCGTCATGTGGCCGGCGCATGCGTAGTGTCAAGTCTCATACGATTATCAATGCTCGTGCGCATGCGTGGAACCCCTTTCGTGGGCCAGATCTCCGAAGTTTAGTTGTTGAATACCAATCCCACCTCCTCCCACAACAATCGTACTATATTCCACTACGCACGAAAATTGCATGATTGTTGATTCCTTGATGGCGGTCATTATCTCCCATGTGTACGTTTTTGTTTGAGGGCGATCATTTAGAAAGCGTGTCTACATTCGAAACATGTAAAAGCGATTTGGATGGTTTAATCTTTTAAATCACATGTTTTAGACGAAGGAGGCTGATAAGCTAATCTTCCTCGATGCATATGACTGTAATTTGAATCCCAATACCTCTCTCATCGGCAAACCGAGTAAAAACTTACAACTGACATTTGTAAGGTTGGAGTTGTACTCACAATAATAAAGCTTAATTCTATTATTTTACCTGGCCAAGCCATTTACAAGCTAATATAATGTTTATTGGCTTGAGATTTGATTTTTTATGGTTATAATAGGTATATGAGACGTAAGTAAAGAAGATTTTGGATTCACCCATAACTATAACTCCAGCTCAACTAATAAACTAACGGAGTACTACCATCGTTACCATAGCTATAATATTTGTATAGCTAAAAAAAGCTATAACTGTACTCGCATTTAATGTAAAGGGAGCTCAACTTACAAGTTAACTCAATACTATACACAGTACCAAACCTACCGATGCTATTAATCTTCATAGTTTGTCATCTTATCCAAATTTCGGAGATTTACTGAGACTCGATGGAATCCCGCTCCGGTTAGAAATGAGGTATACACAACACTTCAAAAAGCTTAATAATATCTCCGTGAGTGTGTGCAGTGCGAAATATGATGTGAATGACTTACATCGAGACAGAGGAAAATACTAAAGATTGAACAGCCTCGTGCTAGTGCCTTAATATGTCACTTAAAAAGAATACTCCAGACGCGGTCATTTCTTTATGATGAAAGTGCGATGGTCACATGACTATGCTTCAGCTCGATCAAGAACCTATCTCAGTTAATAAATCTTCAATTGAGAGATACAACTCTTAGTGGGAGTCGATTCTTTTGCGAAAGGTGTTTGACCTCTTTTCTGACTGAAAATAAATGTGCAAATCATAAGGAGCTATGTACAAAATTTGGTGTTGTAAGGAGTCCTTTACTTCAAGAGAAAGATATATCGCTCAAATTTAAAAAGTTCAAACAACAGGAAAAAACTGGGTTCAGTGTGTACACGGATCTGGAGAGATTGATGTTACCGATCCCGACATGTGATCAATTTACGAAATGTTCCTCTGCCGAAAATCTTTAGAGGCTTTTGACAAATTCTTTAGGTATGTACCTCATATGTAGTTTTGATGATAATCTCTCACATTATCAGCATTTCCAGGGTAAGGATTGTTCCAGTAAATTTGTCGAGGCGCTCGAAAATACTGCAAAGCGCGTATTCGACTACTATACAGTCGTTCCGATGAAACCTCTGACCCTAGCTCAAGTATATTCTTAGCTTCTCATTGCCACATATGCAAAGAGTCTGATAAGAATTACGATATCCGTGTTATGGATCAGTGTCACTTGACGGGGCTTTATCAGGGGAGTAGCCATATGGAGTGCAATATTAATTATAAAACCCTAAGCCATATAACTGTAGCAATCCATAACGCTTTTTGTTACGACAATTATTTTCTACTGTAATCGTTGGTCAAACACCGAAAAATGAATCCTTTCATCGGAAAGGCCACTATCGTTAATCCAGGAGAGGTAACTGTAATAGGGGAAAATATGGGCCCATTCAAAGTGATGATGAAATATATTCGGCACGGATTTTGAGGGATCATGATTAAAATTATAATCAGTTTCGGCTTTCTCTGTACATCTATTGTAAACTGTGTGTCATACCTCGAACTTCATCAGCTTAAAATCACTCGTTGATGTCATCTCGATGATGAACGATGGATAGAAATGATCGATTATTTACTCGACAAGTATAATCAAACAGTACACTTGACTATCAAGAGGATACCGATAGACGTTAAGGTCCATAGTCTTTGAAATTTCGTCTACATGCATGCTAAAACGATCGATCATACACTGAACAATTTTTAAGTAAGTGATATCGTTCATTTCAGTAAACATAAGGACGTTTTTCCGATATGGGGATGCCCCAAACTGGTCAGTTGAATTGTCCAATATACGCAAATACACGTAGACAAATTATAGGACCGTTCTACTAAAACAAATGAGAAGTTAACCCATCACTGGAGAATTCTACGCAAAGGAGGGTGACTTCACAGCCTGACGTGTATATTGTAGGGAAGGTCATAAGATGTGCTGGAGATAGAGCCTACTCAAATGGCTATGCTTAGTCTCGTCACACAATTCGTGGATCGATATAGCCAACATTTTCTCAGGAGGGGAGAACAAATTCCCCCAACACTCTCAGTGACTATATAGAGGTGCGTTCGGGTGGAGAGTTTCACAGCATTCGGTACAGTTTTGAAATCCTACCTGTGTGGCACGTAGAGTATCCCGAAGAGGACCTTCTGGATGAATCCAAGATGTGCGAGGCGTTGGATTGGGAGGAGTACGACCAGGTCAACTTCTTGCAGGACCTCAGAAGTACAAGACCTATAATGGGCTTCTTATTTAAGACGAGGAAGAAGGATGTGAGAATGATGCTTCCAATAAACCCAACATTTTCGAGCTAGAGCTTGCGGGAAGAGCACCCCTGCTGGGAAAAACGTTGGTCATCTGCACAAACTTCGGTATAACGCATCGCATCGAGGCATTATATATCCGGAAGAGGACGTGCACGAGTTTTTTTTAAATGTTGAAGTGAGAACAAACTGTACTATAGACAGATTAAAGACCTTATATCTGCAAGAGAGAGATAACCCTATATTTTCTTTTAATATACTAATAATCATAAGAATATATGTATTTAAGAAAGGTATACTATTTATTTATCTCAATTCCAATCCTAAAATTTAAAGATTATATACGAGCGAGGGAGATGAACTTATTCTTTTCTGTTCGTTAATTAGGTGCACTATTAATTTAACCTCGATCCTAATATATAATTCACGATTTAAAGCAGAAGCTGGATGTAGAATGGAAACATTAGGAATGCGAAGGCCTAGTCTGGATTGAGAATATAAAAGGGAATCAAGAATGAAAATATGCTTAATGTGAGAGAGTATAACACAGATAAAGAAGGAGCGTAGAGAGCATGCATGCTTACGCCGGGCACATTACAGGTCTGACGTCACGTGGCTAGAGGGAAGAGGAGGGAAGGAACGTCGCGGCTGTGTAGTCTACCCCAGGATACAAATATAGGACTTTCTACGCCAAGAACCTGTTAGTGCCGCATGACGTCAGGCGTGGGACATCCTTCAAGGAACTTTGCTATTGTGAAGGCTGCCACATGATACAAGTACACCACTGCTATGACGACGCCAAGCGTAGTTGTGAGGAGACTACAGGAAAATCCGCCAATCAGAGCAAGGGGGGGTGGTTTTTGTGAAGGCTGCCACATGATGCAAGTACAGGGGGGGTTATGACGTCACAACAACCAATGGCACAATCAGATTGGCTCCGGGGCGAAGGGAGAGGGACTTCGTTGTGTGGGGATGATTTTATCCTTACTAATACCTACTTATATTAGAAACTTAAACTACTTTTTTTTCGACGCATTTTACTACCTGTTCAGTGTATAAGCTTATGTATTAATTACGCTAATGGCTTTAAATATTAGGTAACCCCGTATTTATAGGAAATGTACCCTCATTTTCTTAGAAGTAGAGTGGTAAACTATTTTGGTAAACCACTCTCAGTACACCAGATAAAGATACGAACTGTGATATCCCCGTAATTGGCAGTCTATTGCGAGAGTAGCGCGTTAGACCATGGGGCTACCGAAGCGGGCTACAAAAAACTTAAAATAAAATTTACAGAGAGTGAAAAATAATTTCGTGAATTATCTAATCAACTAAGTTTAACAACAAAGTCGCCGGTGAGGGTAGTAAAATTATTGCTGAGTTTCTTGTTAATACATAGTTGTTTCTTGTTACTCTCCAACTGATTGTTTTTTGTTCAACTGTTGTTTTTGTTGTTGCAGTGTCGATGGAGACGAAGTGTGTAAAGGCGGCTTCAAGAGGTATTTCTCCTGTAACATTCAGGTTGGTGATGGATTTCAAGCACGGTTTATACACATGCATTGCTTAGTTGTGCAGACTGTTCTCTCAGAAGAACTAGTAAAATACACATCGAATAAGATGTGCCATACAGGGTCGACCAATATACCGTTACAAATGTCTACTGTGATGAACATGTGTCGTTATGGCTTTAGTTTGTTTTTTTCAGTGCATCTTACTTCCCGTTCGGCTTACACGCGTATGAACTAAGAACGATGATGTGCTAGGTTTGGCGAATAAAAATGAGTTCAAGTTGAATAGGGGCTTAGGGTAGGGACGGTGTGTGTGGGTTTAAAGGTAATTAACTGTTTTTATGAACTTGTGGAGGGAATGCTTTTGAGAGGAGGGGGTGTGTGGATTTGATAGTAATGAACTGTTTTTAGTAACTACTGGCGAAGGGAATGCTTCTGAGAGGAGGTTTGTAGGTGGGAAAGTAGTGAACTATTCTTAGGAACTAATGGTGAAGGGAATGCTTTTGAGGGGAATTTGTGTTGGGGAATTTGTGTAGGGGAATTGAATATAAACTAATTACTATCTTAGTGACGAGTTAAGGATGGACAGTTAGGCTACACTAACACTCACCCTCGTAAATGCATACCACCCAACCAGCTAGTGGTTTCTAAAACTTTATTTTCACTGAAAAGTTAAAGTTCCTTTTAGCACCAATACAATTAGACAATAACTTATTCGTGCCTATAATAACTTTTAGCTTAAATTATATAAATTATCACTATAAATAGCTCTGTAAGATTTATGTGAAAATACCAATTTTGCAATCCATCTGTAAGACCAAACTATGCTAATAGGATACCTATTTAATAAAAGGCAAAACCCACTCACTGACTGATTCACTCATCATCATATTTCCCCAACCCCTGGAGCTGGAAACTGAAAATTTTGCTTGGTAGGAAGGTGGTGGGATTGCTTTATGTAACCAGAAAAACCTAAAATGGAGCCCAGGGAAATGGGGAACTATAATTATAAAAAAAACTTTTTTATGAGGTAAAAGATGAAAATTTAGGAGACAGGTAGAGAGACACCCCCTGATAACCAAATAAATCTTAAAATTTTTAATTTATAAGAGTAAATTGGAGAAAAGAGGTTAGGGGACTCAAAATTTAGAACACTTACCATAAAAAGCTACTTTCTAGTGTTGTTTAAAACTTAAATTTGGCAGGCAGGTAAACATACAACTCCAAATAAATATTAAAGGCTGAAATTGTTAAATTTTTATTTGGAACTTAGGGAAACGGGGTGAGAGCAGGGTTATAAACAGGTAAAATAAGCTTCCAGGTATGGTAGAAAATTTAATTTTGGTAGGCAGGTATGAAGACTACTCCAAATAATTTTAAGAGACTGAATTATTATTATTATTATTATTATTATTATTATTATTATTATTANAGGGTGATTGTGAGATGAAATGGAGGACCTACAGTTTAACGTGGAATCCGAACCACGATGGAGGCCTGGCATTCCTCACATTCACAAGTTGTGATTAATACACATCTTGTCAAAGGTGAAGGAAGGGTTTGGCAATCAGATAAATCTGTGTTGGGACCAAGGATTGAACCCCGGACCCCTAGCACAGAAGTCTGACACCTTACCCCTAGACCACCAGGTCACCAAGAGACTGAAGATTTTACACGAAGAAAATAGGTTATGAAGGGGGGAAGGGGAAGGGTCTGGGTGGGTTAGTAAAAAAAAAAGCTTTAGCTGAGACAGAAAATTTAAATTTGCTCCAATAACAAAGTAAGTGTTAAACTATTTAGAAAGGAGGATGGTAGAATGGGAGCTTTTCAAAATTCCCAAAACTAAAATAACAACTTAATTTTTTTGAGGTAGAAGATTGAGAGTTGTCAGGTGGGTATAAGGACCACCGCAAACAACCATTAAAAGTCTGACCTTGGAATTTTAAAATGAAGGAGTAAAGGAGTCCCCTTAAGATTCCTTAAATAAATATAAAACATTTTTTGGTGTGATTTAAAATGGAAGTTCAACATGTAAGTTCCAGAAAGCCGAATTACGTCTAAATATATCTAATTTCAAAATCGAAACCCGAGAAATATAAGAGCTGGAAATTGATACAACTAATAAGAACACTATATTTCGGTATGGCTTAAAATTGAAATTTGGCAAGCACGTAAATAAACTACATGATTTAGTCAAATAAATCTCAAAATTTCACAATTGAAATAAGAGAACTGAAAAAGGGCAGGGGTGAAATAGCTTAAAATATTTTCAAAATTAATATAAAATCTTTTTGGACAAGTTTGTAAAAGGACCACCAAAAATAACCATAAAAACTGGAAAGTTTGTAATCTAAAAAGAGAGGCGGGAAAAGGCTAACAGAATTCTTTTCGATATAGTAGAAAATTTGAATTTTGTATAGAAATATGAAAAAATCTAAAAATACACGAATACAAAATTTAAACATTATCTTAAAGGGAAGCCATTAGCTTTGCATTAACACATTTAAAAATCGAAGGGTAGATTAGCGTCTATCTAGCAGTGACATAGCAATTAAAATAAACAAATTCTGGCGACATTACTCAGTGAGCCATGACGCTTTTTGGAAAACCACGATGTTTATTATTCAATATGTTTCTGTAACACAGGATATTATTTATGATCTTCCATGAACTGTGATGTTCTTTTCTTCAATATATTAATTTCTTTAACAATATACATATAGACTATTAATTCGTTTATCTTATTTCATGATCATGCTTAGGTAAAGACTGCGTTAATAATAGATTGAGTTTGTTTGTGCACTTAAACAAGATAATAGTTTGTCTCATACATTTAATTTATTTTAATTTATTAATTACCATGAAAGGTTTGTGATTGCCATAGCTATCTCAATATTTTACAACGAGGAACAATCAAAAAGTTGGCAGCTGAGTGCTGAACGTTCTGATATGAAAAATTTTTGGTACGGCTTAACCGTCTGAAAAATTGTTAAAACTACTAGTATTACAAATAATTGGCAAAAACTAAACTGTTTACTCGTTATATGGCTTAGAACTACTATTTATACAAATCTGTTTTATTTATATTGGCTAAAAAAATTTTAAACAAGTTATTTTAACGCTAAATTGTTTTTACATAAAGTTTCTGACTAAAAAATGGAATTATTCTATATATGATTGCCAAAAAAAATAAAAAAATAGAATTCAGAGAAAAAATATTTTGACACAAAAAAACTATTTACTAATTTGATAATAAATAATAGGCCTATCCTATTTTTGTGTGAATCAATAGCAAAAAAAAAATTTTTTTGAAATGATTATGGGTCTAACATAAAAAGTACAAAAGAATCTATTTATAGTAAAATCACCAAAGGATATGAATTTGTTTAAAATCTCGCCTCGGTGGCCACGTGGTCTAACGCACCACTCGTATTGGACTAGACTGCCGAAGACTGGGAGATCAGAGCTCAATCCCGGTCGGGTGCACTGAGGTTGTTTTTCCCCTAAATGGGTGTCCCCTCTTTCTCTCCACGCAAATGTGAATGCACTTCCTTTAAATTAAACCTTCCTAATCTCTAACACTTTAGTGTAAATAGTACATAGGCGTATAGCCCGAACGGATAGTAAGACGCTGTGATAAAAAAAATTGTTTGGATTTAAATAATGTTTTATGTTTGTTTAATAAATGTGTAGAGAGAATAAACGACCACTATGTCAATTCAAAATTTCATTGGGGCTTTCTTCTGATAATAGATTATTTATTTATTATTATGTGTTCTGTCTTACGACAGGTCTATTCTTTTTGTCACTGAACTTAGACAGCTAATGCACCCTATCCTCTGCCTCCTCCTTCCTGAAGTGAACTAAAAAAAGATTAGGGCTGATTCGTCGCAATTAACGATCTTTAGAAAGTTCACATAAATAGGCCTGCATATAGACCAACGTAAAACTTTACTTGACCAATTTCCTTTAGATCGTTTAATATTAAGATGAATTTCAATCGAGTAAAGATTTTATAGACATGTAGTTATTAGTCTTCTCTTTCAGAAAAAAAATAAAAATGGTACGGAACTCCGCACAAACTTTCTCGCTATGCTGTTTAGAAATGGAGATAACTACTCAAAATTCATAATATAATACACTAGTAAACCCGAGATAAAATTGCGCTAGACATACGTAAAACATTTTTTATTCATGGTTTTAAATTTCATAATTTTATTTTTAAAGAATTAACGTCTTCATTTGTATATTTGGACCAATAAAAAATATCGATATTGGGTCTTCGAGGGCTAACATTTCGTACTACAATTTTCGTCATTTTACTAGGGGATACATGGCTATCGCATTGCTATTAAATTTCTCTTTTATAAATTCTGTCCAGTAAAAAAGGTAATTATTGACTATTCAGTTTAAAATGACAAAGATAAAATCGTTATGACCGATTTTGAGAAAATGGAGTTTTTCTCTTTTCATCCTCTACTAAACTGCTATTAATTTTAGGGTTAGACAGACACACAAACAGATGGCATTGCAAAAACCACTTTTTAGGGTTCGGGAGGTCATGAAACGTCATCATCATCCATCAACATCTTAGGCTAGATTTTTTTAGAAGGTCGTAATACTTTACTTTGAAGTGTTGGCAAAGTTAAAAGAAAAATATATTTGTGTATAGCTTGAAAACTTTTGGTTTTATAAAAATATATTTCAAGTAAAATATATTTATTATAAATAGATCCACATGTATGCAACGATAAGTAATTTCATATCTTAAAGACTTACGGAGATAAAATTAAAAATTAGAATTTACGCATCAGACCGGAACACTAACTCATTTTGACGAAAAGTTCAGAGTAGCCATTTGGTTTGTGATATCGATCAAACCTTAGAAATGAGATTTAATCAAAATCGTTAAAGCCGATTTTGATAAAACCATTTTTCTCTCTTTCCACCCTTAAAGAAACTACCCTTAATTTTAGGGTTAGATATCCAATTCCAAAAATTCCTATCCGTAAACATATGAAAACCCTATACACCAAGTTTTAGTTCAATCGGTAAAATAGTTTAGGCTCTAGCCCTAGGTACAAACTGACAGACAGATGGACAGACAGACGGTATTGCGAAAACACTTTTTTAGGGTTTGGGGGGTGAGACGTCAACATCCATCAATATTTCAGGTTTGATTTTTATTTATTTTTTACGTTTGCAATACTTTACCTTAAGCTTTCGAAAAGTTAAAAAACAATATATATATGTATATATATTGGCTTATAGCTTGAAGGTTATTGGTTTTATAAAAATATGCTTCGAGTAAAATATTTGTATTATAAATAGATCTATATATTTGCAACAATAAGTAATTTCATATCTCAAATAGTTTTGGAGATATGATAAAGAAGGAGAATTTACGCATCAGACCGTAGCCCTTAAAGTCATTTTGCCGAAATATTGAGACTAGTCATTTTGTTTGGAATATCTATAAATGTTTTGAAATGAAATTTAATAAAAATAGTTAGAGCCAATTTTGAGAAAATCGACGTTTTCTTTTTTTGCCCTTCAGTAAACTACCCTTAATTTTAGGGTTATATATCCAATTCCAAGAGAGAGGAAAGAGAAAAAAATATGTACATGTTCGTAAAATAGTTATCTCAATTTCCTTACTAATAGCCATGTAAGGCGTTTTATCTACAAGAATCCTACATAGAAGGATCCTGGTAGGAAAAAATACATCTTTTAGAAATCTTTTCGTAGTAAAATCGGGCTATAGTTGCGGTTACGACCTTGCAACTATAACCTCACATTCCGCCCCCCCCTCCCCTAACACACCACCCATCCACGTCATCAACCCACGCCACTGCCCTATTCTTCTATTACATTAATTTTAAAGTCTCGCCATTTTGTTTGATTTACGGCGTTGCGTGACCCTGATGAGCTGTCTGCTCTCACTTGCTCGCTGATGGAAACAAAAGGAACTGCTACAGAGGTCGGATGCTGTTTCGTTTAATAAAAGAATTCCTCCTCCTTGTCGGCTGGAACTGCCGGTCTTCAGTGGTCATTGACTCACCGGATGAGAGGTTCATCCTGAAAGAATAAGTCTGTTTTATGTCGACGCTTCAGCGTGAACAAGAATGAGATGTAGTACAGTCTAATTTGCGTAGGAAGGGCCTTCCTTATCTCACATAAAAGTTACTAGATTTACTTTCACGTATTCATACGTTAATGCATGTGATCTGCAGCTGTCCATTTGGATAGATGTTATTAATACCTATATAAAACACTAAATAGTATGTTCAAATGTTATCATTGCTGATAAAAAAAGATTGTACTTGCCAAAATTGGACTTAACATACATATAACCCGCTTCAGTGGCCGCATGGTCTAAGGCACTACTCCCGCAGTAGACTAGACTGCCGATGGTAGGGAGATTGAGATTCGAATCTTGGTTGGGTGTACTGAGGGTTGTTTTTCCAAAATGGTTTTTCAATCACCCTACCATTACACATTAGCGTAAGTGCGTATAACCTGAACGGGTAGTAAGACGCGGTGCTAATAATAATAATTTTTCAAAAAATATCCTTCCTCATCCTTAAAACTACTAGCGTAATTAGTGCATAAGCGTATAGCCTAAACAAGTAGTAAGACACAGTGCTAAAAAACAATCCATATAGCCATAGGTGCGCACAAATCCAAATCCGAGCAATTCATCTTCAGAATACGACTCATTTTAACAAAATTAATATATAATGTAGCGCAATGAACGTCGTCTTATGTTTAGCTTGAGAGTTGTATGTTACACTGTCAAATGGGGTAGCACGCGGTGCCCCACACAGTTTTGTTACTCCTGAAGTTAAAATGACACAACCATGACCAATGAGATAACATGTGCTCAGATTATTTCACGGTTGGTGACCATCTCATAGTGAGATTGCACGCCGCTTGTACAGAATAGTTTTAAACTACGGGTGTCCACACTTGCTTCGTTGAATCATTTGTTTTGGTGTTCTTTTATTCTAAGTTTTATCTCCTATATAGAATTACAATTTTTCGTCTTATCAATAAGTAGCCTAAGAAATATTCATCACGGTTTTATCTATTCGTTTCGTAGATTTCTAGAAACTGCCCTTATGTTCCGGCCCCCCATTTTGGGTTTCCTAATTCGAAGAATTTTCTGACTATATAGAGTGTATTACTCATTTAAATTTTCAGCTCTCCATTTCCCAGATCTCCACTTTAAAAATATATTTACTCATAGCTCGGAAACTGATGATTTTATAAAATAATATTTCTGATATAATTTTCTTATTTTAATGGCTCTACAACCTTACAATGATAAATTTTTTCGTATCTCAAAGAGTTGCGGAGATGTATCAAAATTTGATTTATTCATTTATTTGAAGTATTTAACATGCACTTTCTAAACCGACATATTTTATCAGCACATGACTTATAAACTAACTTAGTTCTACAACAGACACAACATCCAGCCCCCGGACGTTAATTCATCACCATGAAAGGGTAAGCCCACATCTCACTAATTATAAATGATTCGGCCATGCCATTAATCGAACCCGGGACCCTTAACTCAATAGAGGAACACACTGCTGACTGAGCTAAGGTGTCGGACACTTTATTATTATTATTATTATTATCATCACCGCGTCTTAGTACCAGTTCGGGTTATACGCACTTACGCTAATGTATAATGGTAGGGTGATTGTGAGATGAAATGGAGGACCTACAGTTTAACGTGGAATCCGAACCACGGTGGAGGCCTGGCATTCCTCACATTCACAAGCTGTGATTAATACACATCTTGTCAGAGGTGAAGGAAGGGTTTGGCAATCAGATAAATCTATGCCGGGATCCGAGGATTGAACCCCGGACCCCCAGCACAGAAGTCCGACACCTTACCCCTAGACCACCAGGTCACTCGTCGGACACTAAAATTGGAGATCTCTGATAATATATTTTACTAGAAAATGAGAAACACCATTTTGATTGTAATGTTATAACTGCGACTATATAGGAATGTTAATTAAAATCGTTGGTGACCTGGCGGTCTAGGGGTAAGGTTTTGGACTTCTGTGCTGGGGGTCCGGGGTTCAATCCTCGGTCCCAACACAGATTTATTTGATTTCTAAACTCTCCCTTCACCTCTGACAAGACGTGTATTAATCACAACTTGGGAATGTGTGGAATGCCAGGCCTTCACCGTAGTTCGGATTCCACGTTAGACTGTAAGTCCTCCATTTCATCTCACAATCACCCTACCATTACACATTAGCGTAAGTGCGTACAACCCGAGCGGATAGTAAGACGTGGTACTAATAATAATAATAAGAAGAAGAAGAAAATAATAATCGTAAAAGCTGATTCAAAGAAAATCGAATTTTTTCTCTATTTTCTATTAAGTAAACTACCCTTAATTTTAGAAGTAGATTGAAAACTATTACAAAAGTTAATTTTATGAAATTTCTAGACAAAAGTTTCAGACCGATAGTTAAAGTGGTTTGGATGAACAGACGCACAGGTGGCATTGCAAAAACCACTTTTTTGTGTCATGAAACGTCGACATCCATAAAAATGACGAATTAGATTTTTTGACGATACCAATACTTATTTCCTACCAGGGGTCCCGAGAAAGTTAAATTATACCTGATTGTGTCAAACTAGTCATTAAATTTTTATCACTCACAAACATTTTTTCAAGGAATTCTACTCTCGTTGTTAACAAACTTTTCACAAAACAGCGATGAAAGCAATCAATAGCCGTGGAAATACACGTAGTTTTTTTTTATCTTGATACTAGTTACTTCATGATAATTACCATCACTGTTACAGTATGTACAATTTTTTCTAAAAAAAATTTTTCGTTTAATTTATTTAACGTATTTAACGTGCTGAACCGACTGATTATATCAGCACACGATTTATAAACTAACTTAAATCTATAACATACACAACATCCAGGCCCCGGTCGCTAATTCATCACCGTGAAAGAGGAAACGCGCATTTCACCAATGACACATTTTACGGCCATGCCTAGAATCGAACCTGAGACCCTTAACTCAGTAGATAGACACGTGACCGTCTGAGCTAAGGATGTTCGATTCTACCGAATGAATTACGTAAATATTACCCATGTGTATGTGGATTGAATTTATCAACAAGCAACACAAATTGTGTTAGTCTCATTTAATTTTCTCTTTATCTTTCACTCTCTCCATTTCTTTTCCTCCTTCTTTATCCCTTCTATCCTTATTTTCCTCATCCCTCTCTCCCTCTAACTACGTATCTTCCTCCCCTTTACCCCCTCTATTCTTATTATTATAATTCCTTCTCGAAACCCTTTCTTTGTCTCCCTCTATCATTCGTCGGTAGTTCAACCAAGTGTAAAGAAGAGTGCTAAACCGGTATTATCCCACATCCAAAGGTTGCGCGCGCGCGCATGTGCAGTTGAGCAATCAGGGTCAAGGCCACGTGTTTTCAAGGCCACCAGCCGTCACAAAGCAGAGACCGCGGGGGTCGGAAAGTTACGGTAATCTCCGTGTATAGTCGTGCGCGGGAACCGTCTCGAGTGAAATGATTGGAGGTCGTAAACAGGATTTGTGAGGCGTGAACAATGAACATGGCTTGCTTGTTGTTGCACGTTGTGGAGATTCTTTCACACTCGGGGCAGTTAATTAATGTATCACTTCAAATAATAAGATGTCTTTTAGGGTACGTGCTTGCCGAGCAGAGTGTTCATCTCACAACGCACACCGCACACCGCACACCGCACATGGAACAAGCTCTGAATCTCAAGTAGACTACTCACTGCACTTTGTGCCTAGCTATAGAATACCAGTCTGCACGCAGCATTTGTACTTTGCATTTCGTTCCTAAATTTCGTTTTATTAAAAAAAAAAAATTCATATTACTTTTAAAATATTTATTCAAACGGATAAAAATGATTTTTGAGAGCAGTAGTGAAGATAGTGATGACAATGTCAGCATAAGCAAAATTGTACTTTTTTTTTAAACCAGTAATATATATAGGCATTTAGTGCACATCTTATCAATCAGAAGAGACAAAGATTGGCAGGATTTTGTGATGAGCCTTTAAAGCCTTTAAAAAAAAATAACAATCAGACAAAATCAAATCGAAGCTCCAGCTTTGTTAGGTTATGTCCCATGGCCAAACCATAAGTGTGCAAAGCTTCATCTTTCTAGGTTGTCTATGGGCTTCTGAAGGGACGGGAACACACAGACAGATTAGTAAATTATGTATTATTTAGATTTGGGTTAAGCGACACCTGATTACAAAATTTCAGATTCCTATGTATTTTGGGTTTCGAGAATTTTTTGACCAGACAGATGAATATTATAGTGGATTGTTTTTGTTCTTTTAAACTCAATCAGAATTTTTTTAAATCTAAAATCCGGCTTCCTTAGGGTCTGTCCCGTGGTCACAGATGACTTGTCTGTAAGCGTGGTCTCTATTAGAAGTGAGCGAAGTTTCAGATTTCTACATCGTCTCTAGGGGCTTCTGGAGGATGTGGACATTTTATAGATACATAGATCAACTTCTTCCTATAATCATTCAGTCGGAATAAAACCTGTAGAAAACCAAAGTTGAATTTGAATTAACAAAAGAAGAAAGTAAATGCGTAGTATAAAACTAATATGTTAAAATACTTCAATATTATCAAAGTAGGCCTTTACAAATAAGAATCACCATTAGCGTGGAGAGAGGNTCTGGCCACCCAGTCGCTTGCACGCTCGCTCGCACGCTTGTCAGTCTGGCCGAACCCAAAGATTTACTTTAACCTCAAACCAACCAATCCGAGCACCGCACACATCGCACAACTTCTCAAAAACCAACCAATTTGTTTCTTGTGTCTGGTCGGAGTGAAGTTCTGAGGGTGGGGTACACAGCATGCACGCTCCCTTACACGCGTACATGTGATCACGCGGACTAATCGTCAGACTCGTCTAGTTGGCGTGTCATGAAGTGTTGCCAGGGTAAGCAAAGTTTGTATAAACTGTATCTGTAAGTGTTGTCATCATTTAGTAGAACGTGAGGTTTATCAAACTCTGATTACCCAGGTAACAATTCACAACAAACCACTATCTCTAGTTTGGTTTGCTGGTGACGTAGAGGTTGGGATTCTAATCCCAAATATTGATAGTGAGATTTTGTTCCTCAATGGTTCCCCACTTTATATCTCCATGCAAATTCGATTACAGTTCCTTTAAATTCTACCCTCCTCATCCTACCTTAGCTATGCGAATATCTCGGACGGGTAGTAAGACGTGGTTTTACACCCACACACGCAATGCGTTCTTATTTCTTCCTTCAGATCAATAACCAGTGATTGGGGAAGGTTTAGGTCATTCATCACGCCTCACCTGTGAGATCGTGCTCGCCCGAATTGTCTCCCCCCTTTCCATCGCCCCTAACATATGAGGTCAGCAGATGGTCCCAAACATGTGCACACGTCGTGAAGATCGATTATTCTAGAGCGATGTTATCGATTGTGGCAGTGTAGGCGTTCATGAGGAGTTGAGTTGATGTAACTAGAGTTGTATGTGATCTCAGTGGGGTGTTTATTACACGATTGTGTCCTGACAGACAGTTCCTTCAGTTAGCAACCTCTACATGAACTGTAAAGCCCCGTGCAGAGGATCCAGGGGGACCCTTTAGCACCAAATACTCTAATTAGTATTGTATTCATTTTATTAAAACATTAAATTTAAGGTACATACACTTTGTTTACCGTGAAAGATAGCAAGTTTGTTACCCTACATAGTACATACCATTATGGTGAAGCATTTACTAATTTTTGTGGATATGGATATCTGGAAGATCTATTTTTCCTAAAAAAAAATCCTACTTTATGGTAGAATTTAGGGGGGAAAAGGCCTTTCAGAAATCTATTTAAAAAATAATTTGTTTATATATAGTTTATTAGTTTAAACAATAGTGCCATAAGTAAAAGTAAGACTAACTTAAATTAGTTGAAAAATGAAACCTGGACACAAGATAAATCAGAGGTAGAGCATTATTACACTAATACAAAGGTCCCGGGTTCGAATCTCGTGTCCAGGTGTTATTTTTCAACAAATTTTTATTAATTGAAATATGGTCTCCACTATGTCACCCACTGTAATTAAGACCTAGCGAAGTTTGTGGTTAAAGCGTTTAGATGATGGCCACTAGTTCAACTACCGGTTGGGTATAGATATAATCCTCAAGTTCCGTACACGGTACCATATCAGGAGGGGTATGAGTGGTCAGAGCCTGATTATAACTTATAAGTGTGCTGATAAGCTAAAAAAAAAAGACAATATATAAAAAAAACATCATATACGCAGAGACCCGCATCGGTGGACACGCGGGCTAAATGTAAGACTTATTTAGTCTGGTTTTTTGGTGATGACAGGAAGGTTGAGGTTAGACGTGCCCTTCTTCTTCCATCCATCCATTACTGTTTCCAGTCTGTGGCCTAGGTCAGTTTTACTTTATATCCATTACTGTTTCCAGTCTGTGGCATAGGTCAGTTTTACTTTATATCCATTACTGTTTCCAGTCTGTGGCATAGGTCAGTTTTACTTTATATCCATTACTGTTTCCAGTCTGTGGCATAGGTCAGTTTTACTTTATATCCATTACTGTTTCCAGTCTGTGGCATAGGTCAGTTTTACTTTATATCCATTACTGTTTCCAGTCTGTGGCATAGGTCAGTTTTACTTTATATCCATTACTGTTTCCAGTCTGTGGCATAGGTCAGTTTTACTTTATATCCATTACTGTTTCCAGTCTGTGGCATAGGTCAGTTTTACTTTATATCCATTACTGTTTCCAGTCTGTGGCATAGGTCAGTTTTACTTTATATCCATTACTGTTTCCAGTCTGTGGCATAGGTCAGTTTTACTTTATATCCATTACTGTTTCCAGTCTGTGGCATAGGTCAGTTTTACTTTATATCCATTACTGTTTCCAGTCTGTGGCATAGGTCAGTTTTACTTTATATCCATTACTGTTTCCAGTCTGTGGCATAGGTCAGTTTTACTTTATATCCATTACTGTTTCCAGTCTGTGGCATAGGTCAGTTTTACTTTATATCCATTACTGTTTCCAGTCTGTGGCATAGGTCAGTTTTACTTTATATCCATTACTGTTTCCAGTCTGTGGCCTAGGTCAGTTTTACTTTATATCCATTACTGTTTCCAGTCTGTGGCTTAGGTCAGTTTTTTATTCAAGCCATATATATTTTTCCACTACCGGCTTGTTAGGCCTGTCGTAGCTTCATATTTCTTATAAATATAACTTAAGACTAGGACAGGCACGACATCCTGTCCCCGGCCGTTAATTTATTGATGTGAAAGGGTAAACCCACATTTCACCAATGATGAATTTTTCTACCATGCCAGGAATCGAACCCTTAGCTCAGTAGACAAACACGCTACCGACAGAGTTAAGGTGTCGGATATACGTATCCTGTTAGTGTTATTAAAATACTTATATCCATGATGATAAGTAAATACGTGTTGTAAAGACCCTATACGCAGTGTCTAGCCCCCTTCTCCTATACCCCAACCCCTCATCAACTTTCAATTTTACCCTTTCTATGTATTGAGAGGGCCTGAACCCTTTCTTATTTGTTTTTTGTTTTTTTGTCTTGATTGTACTCTTATTTGTATCAAACACAAACTGTTTATTCTGGATATTTCTTTGGAATAGAAGGGTTGCTGTGAAGAATGAAGGACGCAATCGAAACGCTCGATCGACAATCGAGTCGGGGAAAAAGGGCGTGAAAAGGATCGTGCCCCAACTTGGGTCGGTGCGTTTTGTAGATGTTAGGGTAAGGTTAACTAAGGGCTTATTAAAATACCTTACTATTTTTTTTTTGTAACAAGAACACAAGGAAAGTGTTTGAAATAAAACGAGATAATAGTGTCAGATTAACATATCTACAGATGGACGACTATTTGTTCTTAAAGGTGCTCCGACTCATTTTAAATGTACCATTGGGCGTAATAAGATTACATTTGAATTTGATTCTTAACAGGGAGGAAAGGGAAAGAGTTGAAGTGAAAACAAAAATTATGGTTGGTAAAATCTGTAGTTTATTATTTGGCATGAACTGGAATTTAAGACAAGTATTTATAAAGAATTATACTATCTTATCAAAACAACTGAAAATTATTTATTAGATCCTATAAATAAATTATTTAAAGGCTTCGTCCTTACATCAGTTTGGACTACCTGCTGACCAAAAGAACTAAGTTCAAATCCCGGTACTATGATTAGTTTTACCAGCTCCTCTCCAAGTGAATGCAAGTGCATTTTCTCTAAAGTATTTTACTCACCCTTACCTCTTATATTAGGCCAGCAATAAAAATAGGGTTAGACGTAAGATTGTAGCTAAAAAACAAATCCAAACAAGCCTCCATTTTATTTCTATTTTCACACACAATTCATTATTTTTAAAAGTACCATGAACTCGTTCGACCGAGGGCCAATAAAGTATAAAGAAACTAAAATTATTTATTTAAATTGCTTAGCAGTATTAATGGATTTAGTTTTATAGATTACCTGCATGGTGGGCACGTGGTCTAAACGTCAAACTCATTCAGTCTGGTTTTACAGTGATGGGTCAGGGTTCAAATCTCAACCTAGTTTATTAAAAGGGGTTTTGTCTAGATAATTTCTCACTATCCTCCCACGAAAATTCGGGTACATCTTATCTAAGTTTTAACTTATTCATACTTGTCGCATTAGTATAATGGGTAGTAATATGCGCCGTAAAGTATATATATATCCATTCAACTTTGATCTTAGTCATTTAATAAAGTTTTATCAACATCTTTGGTGGCCGCGTAGTCTAAGGCGCTACTCTCAGAATAAACTAAACTTCCGAAGACGGTGTGATTGGTGTTCGATCCCGGTTGGGTGCACTGAGAGTAGTATTTCCTAAAAGGTTTTTCACTTTCCCTCCATGTAAATGCAGGTACACTTCATCTAAATTAAACCTTCCTAATCCCTAAAATCATTAGAGTAATTTTTAAATAGTAGTATAACCCGAATGGGTAGTAAGACGTGGTGCTAAAATAATAATAATAATAATAATAATAATAATAATAATAATAATACAACTGTTTTATCTTTGACACCTAGGCTATTAACGACTCAGGGTTGGGTATGAAGGAGTTAGTTCAGAGTAAGTGCACCCGCATTAGCCTGGAGAGACCACGGTACTAAACCATATAAAGAAAACCACATTTATACTTTACCGGGCCGAAATTCGAGCTTCGACCACCCCAGTCACAGATAGTCCAGTCTTTTGCGGAGCTTTCATGAAAAAATACCCGTAGTACCAGCCAGGAATTGAACTGGGGGTACTAGGTTCGTAGCCTGGTAAGCTTGCTACCTTACACGGTAAATGCCGTGCACATTTCCAACTTGTAATTGACAGTGTAGCCTAGATGATGTGTTACACCCATTCCAAAATTATGTACACCCCACCATGTAGAATTTTAAATGGGACGGTAAGTGGTAACGTGTCTATCGCTCCAGAGTAAAAGGGTTAAGAACCTATATTTCGTATTTTATGGGTTCCCTCAGACAATTTTATGTAAATACAAGGGGAACAGCGCCTAAGATGAATGGAAATAATGACTGAGTGAGTGGAGACGATTCGATTCGGCCGCCTTCTCATTTGCTCACGAGATTGGTCCATCCGGTAGATTGATGCTGGGGGTAAAAAAACAAGGATTGAGGGTTGATGTGTTATTTTACGAGGGTTTTGTTACATAAAAAAAAGGGTCAAAACGCTGTGAACACTTCGTTTTAGAGCTATTTAATAATTATTGTTCACACTATAGGGGAAATTATTTGTTTGGTTATTTACCATCTTCGTTATACTCGTATTTAGTTAATTAGGTTTCTTTGCTTTACATATGTGTGCATTTTATGTTAATTTTATTTATTTAATTCCAATACATTTTATAATAAAATATGTATACATAAAATTATAAGTATATTTAAATAAGTTAATATTTCACAACCCAAATAATTAAAAACACGTATATATAGACTCTCTCTCTCTCTTTACACACACACACACACACACACACATTGCTTAAAATATTGCATTCAATTTAAGTTAAAATAATATTTTATAGCCTACTTATATTTTTTTAAAGTTTAGCACCGCGTCTTACTGCTCGTTCGGATTATAAACATAATTATGAACTAATTACGCTAATGCATCAGGGATGAGGAAGGTTTAATTTAGAGGAAAAGTACCCACACTTGTCAGGAGGGAGAGTGAAAAACGATTTAGTAATAAACACCCTATCTGAACTGGACCAAGCGTTGGCCTATAACCCGAACGGGTAGTAAGACACGGTGTTAAATAAATAAATAAACTGGACCAGGAATTTCCCAATCATCGCCAGTCCAGTCTATCGCGAGAGTGAAGCCTTATACCATTTGACCACCGAATTGGGTAGTCAATAGAGGTTTAACACCTTTTTTCAGTCAGTTAACTGTGTCTACTGAGCTAAATTTCCCAGGTTTGATTTCTGATGAGCCCACAAAATAATGTATTATTGGTAAAATGGGGAATGGTACCAACTTAGAGGTGTACCAATCCCAGATTCTTACTACCTGTTAGTTGATGTAGAAAAGTAGTGGTCATATTATAATTCTAGCACATGTCCATCAGAGTTTAGGTTTACTTAGGTTAGGTAGAGTCCACCATTTGTGACCAGAAACCTAGTGGTTATTTTCAGGATTTACTAGGTAGAATTCCACTTGGTACTATTCATGATGTTTACTGTTGATTGGGGTTGTTTTATAAACGGGGACTTTTCATCATTAGTTTATTATTATTATTATTATTATTATTATTATTATTATCACCGTGTCTTACTACCCGTTCGGGTTGTACGCACTTACGCTAATGTGTAATGGTAGGGTGATTGTGAGATTGAATGGAGGATCTAGAGCTTAACGTGGGATCCGAACCACGATGGAGGCCTCGCATTCCACACATTCACAAGTTGTGATTAATACATGTCTTGTCAGAGGTGAAGGAAGGGTTTGGCAATCAGATAAATCTGTGCCGGGACCGAGAATTGAATCCCGGACCCCCAGCACAGAAGTATGACATCTTACTCCTAGACCTCCAGGTCACCTTCATCATTAGTAATGGTTAAATTATTTGTTTGGAGCGAAGACCCGAGTTTTACCGATTTTTACTTTCCTGCAACTACCAACATGTAATGAAATCCATAATTGATACAATTCATATATAGTGTTTTTCAGTCGTCTTAGTAAATTTTAGATTCCCCCTTTCATAGTGATAGGTCTACGGCAGCAGGAGTGGGTGTTTTGTGTCTTCTAGATTTAGGTTGAGCTAAGGTGTCGGACTATAGAACTATAGAAAGCTTTCCATTTGAACCGGTGTAACGTATAAATATTTAAATCTATTGAAACTTGACCAAATACCTTAGGATGTTCTATCCCAGCTTTTACCAGCCAAGGGCTCGTGGACTCTTTACTGCCGGCTCGAAAATAAATTCGTAGTTGTATTTCTAAAATGGTTTCCCACTCTCCCTCCACACATATGAAGGTAAATTTGCTTTAAAATTATACCTTTCTCATCCCTAGCACATTAACGTAACTAATATATACGTATAAACCAAACGAGTACCTAGAGGCGGCAAAAAAGATAAAGAAATAGTTAAACAAATAGGCCCAGCTTAAGAAAAGCAAATAAAAGTTAGTATTACTTTATTTTTAAGAGTATCAATTCTCTTTTTAGATATTTTACTTCAAAGTTTATTACAACCCGCTTCGATGACCTCATGATCTAAAACGTAACTCTCGCACTAGATTAGACGGCCTAAGCTTGGAGATCGTAGGTCGGTCCTGGTCGAGTGTGTACGGATGGTTTATCCTAAATGGTTTCCTCTCTTCCTCTAAATTCAATCCTCCCTATTTCCAACACATTAGCTTGATGTACGTAGGTGTATAACCCGAACGGATAACAAATAAAATAAATAATAATTAGGTTGTTTTTGTTTTATTCGTGGGCTGAACAGGTATACATTTGTAGAAATTCACACCAAACCTAATAGGTCTACACTTCAATTACCCGTTGGTGACATTTAATTATTTACTTATGATAATGTTTAAAATTTAATTTTAATTCAAACTTGTGATCAATTCGTTATCACTATTATCACACTATCACTAATTTAAACAGGTCGCAATTACCAATCTCACCGGAAAAAGTGTTGGGAAAATATCATAAATAGGAATCGTTTGTGAAACAAAGTCTAAAATCTAGATTTGACCAAATTTTGGCTTGCTGTAGAAAAGTTGTGCTGGTCCTCCAGCCCCCGAACATGGTTGGCTTTTAATAGGGAAAGGCCAAATGGTCTAGGGAAGCATTTCCCAAACTGTGGTACGTACAGTTATTCCTGGTGGTACGCCGTGAGAAACCTAACAAATCAAGCAAATTGAATTAGGGAAAAGCTACCAAATCTAACATTTACACATTTAATTGCACACAAATTTGAAAACTTTTTTTTA
>CABFWB010001094.1:116002-143248 GCA_902151455.1 Timema bartmani | reverse complement strand
AAATTTTGAGGTTACATGTTCTGATATGCAAAAAATCTAAAAAAAAAATCCCCCCAAAAAAAATTCTCTAAAAATTAAAAAAAATCCTAGAACCCGATTGCAGCACCACCTACCGGGTCCAATTGTGAATCTAAACCATCCACGGACCCACTCAAACAAACACAAAAAATTTCATCAAAATCGATTCAGCCGTTTAGGAGTTCAGTGACATACACACGTACAGAAAAATTATATATATTAAGATATAATTTTTTTTACATATATTATTATCTCTCTTCAGCAATTATTGCGTTTTCTATGGATTGCGTTCATTTCCTAATTCAAACAAATATAAATTTTGCACTTAAAGTTATATATTAATGAAACCCCAAGGTATTCATCTCGGGCGTATAATTAAAATCACATGTCAAGCCTAATGCCTTTGAGCGCATGGCTACTCTTGAGTACATCTTTGAACTCAACTATCTCCTTTGCATGTGGGTTCTCCAAATGATCTCAGTCAAAACCCTGAACACGGTTCTAGAATCTCCCGTTCACACCGTCCTGGTTATACGCCTAACTCATCTACGCTAATGAGGCAGGAATGAGCAAGGGAGAATTTTAGGGGTATTTGTTTGGAGATAAAATGTTAGGGGATAAAACACCTTCAATACACCCGGCTGGATTCAAACCCCAATCTTCCCATCTAACACTAAAGTGACTTTTTATACCACGTGACCACCGACGTGGGTATGATCAAGGCTATGTTTTTATATGGGTTGTGTGTGTATTGTAAAACGTGATTAAGAATATAAATAAATATACTTCATCATTTTAATTTAAAAACGATCAATAAAAATATAATATATATTATATTTATATTATTTCTCCTCTTTTGTTATTTATTTTTCATTAGGTGTCCTGTCCAACGACAGGCCCATTCCTTTTGTCAGTGAACTTATACCTCCAACGTATCCTGTCCTCTGCTTCCTCCTTCAGCTTCCAGAATTTTCTTCTTTCCTTCAAGTCATCTAGTATTTGAATCCACCTTCTTCCTAAGCTCCTCTTTCCCTCAACCTTTCCTTTTTTGACGTCGTACAGAAGACAATTCCTTCTAAGGATGTGTCCGATTCACTTTGCTTTGCCCCAAAAGATCACATCAAAAATTGTTATCTTCTCACCCACTCTTCTTAGGATTTCTTCACTTATCACCCTGTATGTCCATCCACCTGATCTTCTAAAGTCTTCTACAGCACCCTATTTCAAAGCTCTCCCAAGTATTTCTTTTCCATCTTCCTAAAAGTCCAAGTTTCTTCTCCATACAGTACGATGCTCCAAATGTAGCATTTTATTTTGTAATACACATTTTTATCTTGATTTTATTGTATATTTTTTTACTAACTCTTTAAATCTGTCCCAAAGAACTATTTATATTGTTCATCACGTTTTACGTTACTCATAGTTCCTTCACCTCAACTGCAAGCCTGGAATAGCTGTTTCTTATGAAACGCCGAGTGTTGCCGCAATCTGCAATACAACTTTGTGCTGAGGTGAAGAGCACTTCTCAGGCGCCAGGTCAGCTATGTTCACCTGATGTTTTTTTTCAAGATAATATAGGATACTTTTTTTTTACATATCACTGATCACCGAACCTTAAAGCTCTATTAAATCGAATTGGATTTTATTGATAATCACAATACTTCCTCTCTGCAAGGGGTCGTGGGAAAGTACAGAAGCATCTCAGTGTACCAGACCGAAAGATATTGGACGAGACTGACTTATTAATCCATGTAGTCCTACCGATTCAAGATACATCATTTTTTACTGAACTCTATTACCTGTATATCCTGTATATTATATCTCATTAATAACCGATGCTAATTATTCTTGGTATTTTCTTTAAATTTAACTGTTTAATCTGTTTTTCGATCACTATTTACTATGTAGTCCAAACTATTTCAAAAAATATTGTGAATTAATACCCGTTGATGTTAAATGTGTATATTAATTATTACACTACTTAGGTAGGAATGAGGATGGTGACATTTTTATAGGAAATGTACTCTCATTTGCGTGAAGGGAGAGTGAAAAACTATTTAGTAAAATACCACCCTAATTACACCCGAACAGGATTCGAACCCCAATCTTCTTGTGACCGGCAATTCAGTCTAACACGGAAGTGACGCTTAAAGCCACGCGACCCCCGATGCTGGTGACAGCCCTTGCCGAATCTGAAAACCAACACAATGTGTCTTACAAGTAGAGAATCTGACGAGAAGGTGTTACTGATTGTGGACGAGCCTTAAGTCAAGTGCTTAATATCTCTCGCCCGGGACTTAAACCCGCATATTGTGCTCTATCCACACGTTCAACGAACCTTTAGTCTTATAGCCATTGGGTTCAAACGTGTTTATCGCACTGCAGATGTAATTAACACGTCTAGTGTAAAGAACACGTCTAACAACATTATTTTACGTCATAGAGGCATTCTCAGATCTCGTACGCCGTCAATCATGAGCGATGAACGCAAACCAATTTTTCAGTTTGTTGTGAATAGTTAAAATAATCAGGGAGAATTCACACGTCCTTGAACGGAATGGCAGGTGAGTCAGGTTTTGTTTTTTTTTCAAATGACGCACTCTTAAAACTATATGTGATCATTTGTTTTGCGCAACGCGTCCTACCATAGAACATATAATTGATGATAACAATAGCTCTAATTATCAAATTTGATTTGATATAAAACATATTATGGTAAATTATCTTATGTTACTTGTAAAATTATATGAAAAATATATAATACAGAATAATTGTGACTTTAATAAATTCAAAAATAAATGAGCTAGGTAAGTTTAATCACGTTCTTTTCTGAGATATTTGCTCTTTGTAGCGAATGTAGCAATCAAAGACAATCAACTTTGGTATCATCGACATATTTCGATGTCATGGCACCATCATCAGGAAACAAATAGACGATGATGTGATATGTTATTTAGTGAAGGATATATAAGAAAACAATTGAACAAAAGATTATAATTAATTAAGAGTGTTCATCAAAGCAGGCCCAACTCAGCTCTCGGCTCCCAGCTGCCTTCTGCGTTTGTGTGTACGCGCGAGGTATAGGAGTAAAAGGGAATAGAAAACACCTACGATATGCCAGAAATGTGTGCGGTGCATTCGTATTCAGATGATTACTCGACATTTTCCGCGGTGACGATGGGGTACAAAGCGACACAGTTTTTTGTTTATAACTATAGTATGTTCCCATTATAACATAATGTAGATTTGCGCACAATGCTTATCTGTGAATCCATTCTGAAATTGGCAAAAACTGCCTTTTCAATGCAGTTTTTATCCGAATATAATTTAATATTTCAACAATCTTCTATTAACTCTTTATCTCCATTAATATTTAATCATAAATGACCCACGTGCAATAGTGTTCGTGTAAATCTACGATTTCTAGCAGACTGTATTACAGTTGATTGGCATGTGATGCATGCTCTTAAACGTGGAGGAAAAATGTCCACTTTACAACATTTTTAAAGTAAATGTGTGTGACTGATAAAAACAGTGAGGTTAAGTTGGCAGCACCCATAACGACATAAATTATGTAAAATATTTCAATATATTTTAATGCTGAATTTGTTCCACAAGAAAATCTATTCTCACTATTTGTTCCGATGTAGTTTTCGTGTGAAAAAAAAACGTAGGATGCTGCTGAAACCTTTGTTAATACTTAGAGCTGAATTTATGTCACAAGAATATCCAACTCACATAATTTGTTCCTCTATATTTTTTAGGAAAAAACCCCCATCTGAAACCCATACCATTATTACTGAATTTCTGCTACATTGAATGATGATAAAAGTGGTGGTGTTGTTTGATCTTACCTTAACGTATGTTGTCTCTAATAGTGCGAGTAATTAGGAATATAAACTTTTTTATGAAACGTTAATTTAATGTTTTTAAAGTTGAAGGCATTTTAGACTTTTGGTTTTATTAGAAGTATTTATATACACTTTATGAATCAACTGATTATGTGATCAAACGACTTGAATACTAGTTTAATTTTAAACTGGACCCCAGAACCCGGTCCCCTTGGGGTCAATTCATTACCACGTCAGGGGAAGCTCCAGTTTAACAAGCTATAATCTATTTTCAGCAACGCCAGGTAACTTACCCTTGACTTGTAATCACACAACCAACTAAAATATAAATTGAGTTGTATTAAGATTGTGTTAATGGCGGTTCAACAAGCAAATTAATGTTGTATTCGTTATCCTAAAAAGAAAATCTACTACTTGTGTACTCACTCACTCAAACTTCAACCGACTGAAATAAACGGCAAACAAACTTGACTTAACTTGTATGGTTTAATTTAAGACAATTGAAGCTCTGCTTCCATATCAAAGGGACAATGACGTCATAAATGTGTCTCAACTTGATCTCTCGAAATTACATGAAGTGCACGTAGGTAATGACGTCACACACGGAATAGCACCTGCTTCTGCGTAATCTGCTCGGTGCAACTTGCAAGGTTGTGTACATGTTAGACAAGACATGGGCTACAATCTCATGGTCAATAGGGAATTTTTTTTTAGGGGGGTCTATTTATAGTGACTAAGGTCATTGGCTTGAATACATTTACATGCCAAAAAGTCATATTTTTGGCGTGATTAAAATTAAAAAAACTCACTCAACTATGCTATATTTATACTACTCTTTATTTAATGAATAAAAGCTTCAGAAAATTTAGTAAAATGACTAAAAAAACGTTTTATTTTGATAAGTATATAAATATTTTGACGACATTTTCTATTAATTATCTAGTCGCAGTTTTAAAATGTATATAGGGCGATTAAATTTTTCAAATATAAAAAATTTTGAAGGAAATATTCTACCCTAGATATTTGGTATAATTACCCTAGATATTTGGTATAATTATTAGAAAGATATTTCATCATCGGCTCCATGTTGGGTGTGTCGTTGGCTCTGCGTCCAAATCCTGCCGCATTCTTTTTATGCGGTGGGCTAGGGTTTGTAGACAGGTTAGGTTAAATTATACATACGACACTTTCTATAGCACCTACAAACTCCACAACGTGGTCAAGACCACTAAGACGCTATGTTTCTGTGCGTTGGCTAACCTAACCATCTCTGCCAGTTTGTATCCTGGTCAGATCAAAGCTATTTAGTTTTAACGTGGTGCGATAACGGACATGGTACGAGAGATTCTTAACTCTCAATAATTGCGATCTCAGGTCTCTTATTTTAATATTAATTTAGTATTAATTGAATATCTGTCTAGTATGTTTAAAAACGCCCCACACACCTTGTTTGAGGCCAAGCATGTCACATCTTAGTTTAGTAAATTAACAATTTTAAATACATATGATCACAAGTTATTATTTAAAATGTATTTGAATAAAATTATACTTTATAAATATTGTAACATTAGCTAAACAACACTACCCTTAATATTATTTTAATAGGAATGTCGCTAGAGTAGACCCTATAAAAAGTAAAACAATATATGAATAACACGCTTCTTAAAAGCTTCGCTTGGTAATATTAACACAGCCCGATCTATAAAGTGGTTTTGTGCTCTAGGCTGAAGGACAGACAGATTACATTACTACGAAAACCACTTTTTAGGGTTAACGGGGACGTTTATATCCATCAAAATCTCGAATTCGATACATTAGACTATCACAATAATTCCTCTCCCTTATGGGCCGCTAGAAAGTAAAAACTCAAACACAGCTATCAACTTTGAGATAGTTTTCTAGATATAAATAAATGTTATCAATAAATTTGACATTTAATATGTTGAAAAATACTGATTTATTGGCGGCTTCTTTATCCAACCCACCTCTCGGCATTAGAGCGGCGTCTAGAAAACTTCCTACTTATATTTCAAAATTAAGATTCTAGCTTCAACACCAAGGCACCCAACATCTGCAAGTTGTGAAATGATATTCAAGTAGAGTGGAACCTGACTAATTCGAACTTCCGTAATTCGAAATCGTCTTTAATTCGAATTTTTCGCCCGGTCCCGTAAATTTTGTATTAAAACAATGTTAAAAAATCGTGGATAGTTTGAATTTTGTTTTGGTTAATTCGAACTTTTCGTAAGTTGTAATGTACTATTTAGTATTGTTTACCTACTTCTAGTTGCGGTGCCGTGTTGTTCTATTTTTGGAAACAGGGGAGGCGACGTTGGAATGCAGTCAGTAGCCTTATCCACGGCCGTCCACCTCTCCCGCTCACCCATACGTCTTTATTTACACGTACAATTCTGTACTCCATTAGTCAAGGTCAAACCTCTCAAGTGGTTACGTGAACTCTTCTTAGTGATTCGGGCGTAGCGATATTCTTGTGACGTGCGAGTTTATTTTGTTTTGGGGTTTAGTTTTTTTAGTTTTGTTTAGTACATACTGTACAGTAATATGTGTGTGTCGTGATGTCACTGTCAAAGCCATAGTCCTATAAATCATTAACTTTGGCCAAAAAAGTAGCGCTGATAAAGGAAGTGGAAAAGGGACTTAAAAAATAAATCAGAAATTGAAAAGGCTCTCGGCATTTCCTAACACACTTTCAACATTTTTTAAAAACAAACAAAAAAATTTGAGCAATTAAAATGAGAGTGGACAAGATTGGAACAGTTTAAGAGGACCGGAAAACCCTTATGTGGACAACTGTGTACTTTAGTGGTTCAAACAAGCGTGAGACAAGAAAGTCTCAGTGAGCGGCCCTCTTCTTAGAGCAAAGGCTGAACATTTCGCATCTGAATTAGAAAAAAGACTTCCAAGCGAGTGCAGGGTGGCTAGATGGATTCAAACAACGAAACGGAATTTCCTTCAAAGTTATTATATGTGGTGAAAGTGGTGCTGTTGATGTGCGTTCAGCCGATAATTGGAAGGAAGACTTGAAACAAATGATCCAGGACATAGAACCGAAAAACATTTTTAACGTCGATGAGACGGGACTTTTTTACAAGTGTACTCCTAACAAAACTCTTGAATTTAAATATGAACGGTTGCGTAGGGGGAAAGTTTAGTAAAGATCGAACAACACTGTTAGTTAGAGCAAATACGGATGGTACTGAAAAGCTGCCGTTGTAAATGATTGGAAAATCGTCTAATTCACGTTGCTTCAAAAATTCCAGTGGAATACGAGTCAAATAGAAAAGCATGGATTACAGGTGATTTGTTTGAAAAATGGCTTTTAAAAATCGACAGACAGTTTGGCAAACAAAATCGGACAATCCTTTTATTCATTGACAATTGCACTGCTCATAACAGAATTCCCATTTTGGAAAAAGTTCGTTTCTGTCCCACCAAATATGACTCGGTTATTCAACCTATGGAACAGAGAATAATTAAGAGCCTTAAACATTTCTACAGACGATTGTTGGTTGAAAAATTTCTTACTGGAGATTTGTCTACTCAAAAAATTTGGCTTGATGTTCTTCAAGCCTCAAGAATGTGTAAGCAGGCGTGGGACCAAGTGAGAGTTGAGACCATAAAGAACAGTTTTAAAAAAGCTGGCTTTATCAAGAAAAAAAAAGATGGAGAAACTGTAACTGAAGCTGCGCCAGCTATTGACAACTGGAAGGAAGTTATTCCTGATCCTGCTATCTCCTATGTGGACTTCGTCAGCGTAGATGAAGATGTAGCAGTGTGCGGTGAAGTTACTAATGCCGACATCGTCGCCGAAGTTCTCAACAATAACATCCAGGCTGAAAATGGAGCATCTGGTGATGAAGAGGATAATTCTTCACTAGTTCAGGAAAGGTCTATCCCGAGTGCGGCAGAAGCCATGGATCATATCCAAGAACTCAGACTTTTTTTGAAAGTCGCAACAATTTAAGTTTATCAATTTTCCAGTCAATAAATCAATTAGAATCATACACTATGACTGAGATACTTAAATCAGGAAAAAAGATTAAAATCTCTGAATTTTTAAAGAAATTATGAACAGATTCTGTCCAAATACGTTAAATAAATTTTTGAGCTTGGTTGCAAATTTAACTATTTTTTTTTTTAAATTCCTTTTAAGAAACTTATGTAATTCGATTTTTTTGATAATTCAAACTTTTTCCTGGTCCCTTCAAGTTCGAATTATCCAGATTCCACTGTACAATAGAACGCCAATGATACGAATTAATTCGTGATGAGGGTGGTTCAATTAATCAAAATTCTTATCCACGAAAAAAAGGATCTTATAAGCTTAGTAGTAATTAAACTAAAATAATTTTAAAACATATAAAACTTTAGAAATGAATACTTCTAATTATAAATTATATAGTAATGCACATGAATAGTGACCACGTGGTCATACTCAGAGATTGAAGAGGGTCATACGTCTTGGCTACGTGAATTAGATTGGTTGACATTCAGTTATTTGGCAGCTCGGTCAATTGACAATTTAGTTAGTTTGCAATTCGTTTAGTTGGCAACTCGTTTTGTTGGTAATTTTTTTAGTTGGCAATTAGGCCAATTGACAATTCATTTGGTTGGCAACTTGCTTAGTTGGCAATTCGTTTAGCTGGCAGTTCGTTCAATTGACAATTCAGTTAGCTGGCAATTTGTTAATTTGGCAACTCGCTTAATTGGCATTTCGGTCAATTGACAATTCAGTTAGTTGGTAATTCGTTTAGTTGAAAACTAGCTTATTCGGTAATTCAGTCAATTGACAATAAAGATAGTTGACGATTTGTATAGTTGACAACTAGTTTAATTGTCAATTCAGTTAGTTGGTAATTCGTTTAGTTGGAAGCTTGCTTAGTTTGGAACTAGGTCGATTGACTATTCTGTTAGCTGGCAATTCGGTTACTTGGTGCTTTGGATGGTATTAAATTCTGATGATTGACAATTCTGATGATTGGCAGTTCGGATAGTTGTGATTCTACTGTCCTATATTGTTGTTCCCAGGTGGGTGCCCTACACCAAGGCACCCAATGTGTGCGAGCTGAACTGCATGCCTCGAGGGGAGAGGTTTTACTACAGACACAAGAGGAAAGTTGTCGACGGAACGAGATGTGATGACGAGAAACTGGACATCTGCGTGGACGGACAGTGCTTGGTAAGTGGCTTTTTATAGTTTTACTACACGCCTGTTATTACTAGACATAACACTTCTTTGAGCAGGGGAGGGAGGGGGGGGCGGGGGCGAGGTTTTATATGAAAAACTCTTTGAGCTAGAATAAATAAAATATTTATTTTGTCATAAAGCTATTTGATAAGAAACTTTTTAAGTAAAAATTAATAGTTCTAGTCAAATTCCGTGAGGCCCATGATAAATATTCAAGAATACGTGTGGAGAAATATTTTATTTTTTGACCAAAAACATATTTTCGCTGTACAAACTGCAAAAATACCTACCTAAACTTTCGTCACGTTCTATCCCACCTCGATAATTAATTATTATTACTTTTAAATCCACCTGATTTCGGACCACTTATGAATAATAAAATGTTAAACTCACAAAGTACACTGGATATAAAGAGCTAGTTAAAGTTGTTGGCTCAATATCCAAACTTAAGCATATTTGAGCCCGATATAAGGTATTGAGGGTCCATTACGGCAAACAGTGACTGTAAATATTCGCGTCTGGAAGCGAGATAAGATAATGGACCTTAACTATACATTTGTAGGTCGGCGGTAGATAAATAATTGTCCGTAGTGAAAATACAGTCTAATCCGTGGTAAGGAATATTTAGATAAATATGATACGAAATCACTAGAGTTTTTCTTCTTTCTCTTCTATATTTATAAAAATTAAAAATATAATTAATATTATTTACATATCTATTTATATTCGTCAATTAAAATTAATTTATTAAGTTTCACGCTAAACGTTGATTATAGTAAATAAAATCATGCAAAACAAATTGTATCAAAGAAATTGTTATTTTTAAACCCATTAATGTGATATTAAAAAGGTATTCTTTTAGCATCCACGCAAATAAAATATTCCAGGCCTAACATTTTAAATTGCTGTAGAATGAAGTTTAGTTACACTCAGTTAATTTAGCGGCTTTCATCCAGGGTAACACTATTGCAAGGTTCACCCTCTCCCCCAATCATAGTAATTACACATGGACACCGATAATATCTAATTAAATATCAGAAAAACAACAAGAACTTATAAGAATATAAATGATGTTTGATAGCTTATGATTTTTATTTGTTATCAATGTAACAAACGAGAAAATTGCCATCAACCAAGAAAAACAATAAAAAGGCTAGGCCTGGAATTAGTTAAAATGCTGTCTGGAAAGCCTGAAAAAGTGTGGGAATTTTATTACAAACTTTTAGTAGCCACCCTGAATTCTCTCGGTCTCTCTTTTTTATTTATGAAAACATAACAGCTGCTGCAAAAACTTAGGCAACGTGGGAGAAGTGACACTCGTGGACACTCACTGTTAGTCAACATTGTTCGCGAACAACATGTCATTGTGGACATTCGCTGTTAGTCAACATTGTTCGCGAATCAACTTGTCATTGTGGACATTCGCTCTTAGTCAATATTGTTCACGAACAATATGTTATTGTGGACATTCGCTCTTAGTCATCATTGTTCACGAACAACATGTCATTGTGTACATTCACTCTTAGTCATCATTGTTCACGAACAACATGTCATTGTGGACATTCGCTCTTAGTCAACGTTGTTCGCGAACAACATGTCATTGTGGACATTCGCTCCTAGTCAACATTGTTCGCTGAACAACATGTCATTGTGGACATTGGCTCTTAGTCAACATTGTTCGTGAACAACATGTCATTGTGGACATTTGCTCTTAGTCAACATTGGTCACGAAAATATGTCATTGTGGACATTTGCTCTTAGTCAACATTGTTCACGAACAACATGTCATTGTGGACATTCGCTCTTAGTCAACGTTGTTCACGAACAACATGTCATTGTGGACATTCGTTGTTAGTCAACGTTGTTCGCGAACAACATGTCATTGTGGACATTCACTGTTAGTCAACGTTGTTCGCGAACAATATGTCATTGTGGACATTTGCTCTTAGTCAATATAGTTCACGAACAATATGTTATTGTGGACATTCACTCTTAGTCATCATTGTTCACAATCAACATGTCATTGTGGACATTTGCTCTTAGTCAACATTGTTCGCGAACAACATGTCATTGTGTACATTCACTCTTAGTCATCATTGTTCACGAACAACATGTCATTGTGGACATTTGCTCTTAGTCATCATTGTTCGCGAACAACATGGCATCGTGTATACTCGCTGTTAGTCAACATTGTTCGCGAACAACTTGTCATTGTGGACATTCGCTCTTAGTCAACATTTGTTCGCGAACAACTTGTCATTGTGGACATTCGCTCTTAGTCAACATTGTTCACGAACAACATGTCATTGTGGACATTCGCTCTTAGTCAACGTTGTTCGCGAACAACATGTCATTATGGACACTCGCTGTTAGTCAAAGTTGTTCTCGAACAACATGGCATTGTGGACATTCACTGTTAGTCAACGTTGTTCGCGAACAATATGTCATTGTGGACATTTGCTCTTAGTCAATATTGTTCACGAACAATATGTTATTGTGGACATTCGCTCTTAGTCAACATTTGTTCGCGAACAACTTGTCATTGTGGACATTCGCTCTTAGTCAACATTGTTCACGAACAACATGTCATTGTGGACATTCGTTCTTAGTCAAGATTGTTCGCGAATAACATGTTGCATTGTGGACACTCGTTGTTAGTTGTTATTGTTTATTTTCATTTTGTCCTAAAAGGCTCCACCTATAGACCTACCAGTCAGTCTATAGTTGCGTATGTGTAAAACCAAATTAAGAGTCTTATAGAATAATCATGCGAAATGTCACTATTACCAACAAAAGTATTTATAAAAAGTTGCAAAGACATATAGACTTATATAATACAAAATACAAGCATTGATTATGAGTCTTTCCCAATGTTTGTCTATGGGTCAGAACGCTTCTGACATGAACCACACTGAGCCTGACTCACAGTGATATGAGATGAATTATCGTCAGACGTGTCCTTTTGGGTCCAGCCCAAGTTGTGTTTCAGAAACACGTTCTTCTCTATACAAACAAATAACTCGTAGAAAAATACAGATTAAAAAATGTTGGATGTTTATATGATGTTGTAATGAGGAGGATAAGTCTAATATGATAATAAATTAATATAGGAAAAAACCGCTCCCTAAGATAGCATTTCACATAAAAGGTTGGTTTTCGATTTGAATAACAGCACAGTTCTCTGAAGTGTTCAGCAAACGTTGTCAAAAACTGGCGTTTCCACATGTTATTCAAGGTAAGTAACAAATATTATGTATACTTGTAAGTTATCTAAAATCAACAAATAATCCTTTCTAACACTCGCAGTTTTAAAGAATTCTCATTATTAAAAGTTTTATTTAACGATAACTATCTTCACATCAACACTCAAAGGTCCCAGTCTCAATTTAAA
Organism: Timema bartmani; assembly: GCA_902151455.1. Classification (NCBI taxonomy): domain Eukaryota; kingdom Metazoa; phylum Arthropoda; class Insecta; order Phasmatodea; family Timematidae; genus Timema; species Timema bartmani. The sequence continues at coordinate 130,779 of CABFWB010001094.1, read as the reverse complement.
TTAAATAACGAGAATGGAGTTGAATTTCTAAGTTAATATTTAGTCTCGGTAATATGCCCTTTAAAATAAAAGATTGTGTTAGTATATTTTAAAATCAATACAAAAACAGTATTTTATTTACTGAACGACAGTAGCTTGGTTAGCCTTGCCTTCCTCCAACTCTAAAATCAATTTCAAATACATTTTTTAATTAAATTAAAAATTAAAATGAAGCCCACCCGCTGTAGTCGGTTTGGTATAATATCCTCCTACCACATATTGATGCCGTTAATGGTTTTAAAAACTATTCGGTTACTATTTTGGTCAGTTGATGCTACTATTAGAAGACACAAGATAATAATTATATTAAGAACTTATAAGTATTTTTTCTAAAACGTTACTTTTTATTCAAATACAATTTTAAAGATTTTCAATTATTGCTTATTTTTTCTGTAAGTGCACGCATTCCCATAAGAATCAACAAAACAAATTATAGGCCTATATCTTTTAGATTAAAACATATCATTAGTATGCTAACATTTATTTGTAAAGGCCTACATATTAAATGGTTTTATTGGAACCATTCAAAATAAATTTCTGATTTAATGTATCTTAGTGGCCTTCTAAGAATTTTTTTTTAAATGTTCTTTGAGTAACGTGAATGTATTCTTCAGTTATTCCTGTAACCCGATTTGATGGTCACGCGGACTTAATGCCAGACTCATCTATTCTGGTTTAACTAGTGTACTTTAATTATATTGTTTGTGCACTGTATTCTACTAACTGTGCTTGGGAATAAACATTTAACAATAACAATCTCAGTATATTAATCAAGGGTTTGAACCCTGACATACCCATCACCGGCAAACCAGACAAGTTCAACACCTTTGTCCGCGTGCCGACCAAATCCCATGCAACCCAAAAAAAGTTTAGTGAAGATAAAAAAAGAACTATTTTAAGCTCCACAAATAATGTTTAATATTTCCATCAACTTTATAATAATTCAAAAATAAAAACTTTCTCAAACACACAATTTGATCACTAAGTCATTATTTAATACTTCCTATAAAGTGCTCTAGTGAGTTAATAAAGTGATTTTTAATGATTTCAGATAATTATAATCATCTAATTTAACTAAACGTTTTGTCTTATATTTCAGGTATTTTCAGTAGTCTTGTTGATAGACGCCGTTTACCTGTTCGGTCCCATAGCAAAACCATTTTGCCATGGCTCCCTATGGTTTCCTTGGATCAACACTAAACCATCAGGAGTCTATCAAGGAGCATACAGCTCTCCTGGTGGACATGTCCCGAACAATCCTGGAGTTGCTGCTGGTGGCGCTACACTTGACCACAAACCAATAATCCGTCCAAATTATTACGGCCTCTTAGGACTACCAGAATACAAACACAAGAAGGACATGGGTAATAAAGTCGATTGTAAGAAATACGTGCCAGAATACACAGATTCTTTTAATCATCTTTCACAATCATCAGGAACAAATCATGCATTATTCAATAACAACTTTAAAGTTGGGTATTCTACTGGTGGCTATTATGGTTCGCCGATCACTGGTAACAATAATGATTACAAGTACTCCTCCTTTAGTGCTCCCGGTACCTACGGGACTTCTGTTATTAGTCACAAAGCACATGGAGAACACAAACCACCTTGCTGCAAAAATAAAAAGTATCACTTTGAAGACAGTCACAAATCAAAAGGACACGATGAGGATAAACATGGTTCTTCTGGCAAGTATGGAGACTATGAGCACTACGACAATCATGGCAAAGATTATGACCACAAGCATGCATCTTGTGACAAGTATGGAGGCTATGAGCACTACGACAATCATGGCAAAAATTATGACCACAAGCATGAATCTTCTGGGAAGTATGGAGGTTATGATCACTACGACAATCATGGCAATAATTATGACCACAAACATGGTTCTTCTTGCAAGTGTAAAGGCTTTGGGTACCATGACAATCATGGCAAATATTATGACCACAAGCATGAATCTTCTGGCAAGTATGGAGGCTATGAGCACTACGACAATCATGGCAAAGATTATGACCACAAACATGAATCTTCTGGCAAGTATGGGTGTTATGATCACTACGACATTCATGGCAAAGATTATGACCACAAGCATGAATCTTCTGGCAAGTATGGAGGCTATGATCACTACGACAATCATGACAAAGATTATGACCACAAACATGGTTCTTCTTGCAAGTGTAAAGGCTTTGGGTACCATGACAATCATGGCAAAGATTATGACCACAAGCATGAATCTTCTGGCAAGTATGATAGTTATGAGCACTGTGAGAAACACAACAAACATGGCAAGGATTATGACCACAAACATTGTTCTTGTCACAAATATGGTAGTTACGATCATTACGAGAAACATGGCAATCATGGCAAATATTGTGTCCACAAACATGATTCTCCTGACAAGTCTGATGATCATAAGCAATGTAAGAAATGTAAAAATCATGACAAAGATTGTGACCACAAACATGTTTATCCTGACAAGTCTGAGGATCATGAGCAACATAAGAAAAGTGACAGCCACGACAAAGATTGTGACCACAAACATGATTCTCCTGACAAGTCTGAGGATCATGAGCAACATAAGAAAAGTGACAGCCATGACAAAGATTGTGACCACAAACATGATTCTCCTGACAAGTCTGATGATCATAAGCATTGTAAGAAATGTGAAGACCATGACAAAAATTGTGACCACAAACATGATTCTCCTGACAAGTCTGATGATCATAAGCAATGTAAGAAATGTAAAGACCACGACAAAGATTGTGACCACAAACATGATTCTCCTGACAAGTCTGATGATCATAAGCAATGTAAGAAATGTAAAGACCACGATAAAGATTGTGATCACAAACATGATTCTCCTGACAAGTCTGATGATCATAAGCAATGTAAGAAATGTAAAGAGCACGACAAATATTGTGATCAAAAACATGGTTCTTGTGACAAATATAGTAGCTATGAGTATTATGACAAACATGACAAAGATTGTGACCACAAGCATGGTTCTTCTTGCAAGTGTAAAGGCTTTGGGTACCATGACAATCATGGCAAAGATTATGACCACAAACATGATGGTTACGATTATTATGACAAACATTCTAAAGATGTTGATCGTAAACATTGTTCCTTTAGAAATTATGCTAATTACGAGTATTTTGGCAACCAGGGTAATAAACACGGTCATTGTGGATATTGTAATAAGAAACATAGTATTCTCACTCATTACGAAAAGATCTCACCTCATGGCATCTATAATGACTATGCTAAAACCTTCGTATTACCAAATATTCCCAAAATTAATTTTCAGCCCAGTTTTATTCAACCTTCTATTAAATTACCCTTTCAGTGGTGGAACTTGTTACGTTATAAATCACCTCAGACTAGCTGTTTTAATAAGAATAAGTTGTATTAGTCTTAGTTTTAAATTATGATTAAAATATTTGCTCAGCACTTTGGAAAGATGACAGCTAAAATTATAGATCAGCTAAGTTGGTAAAAGAACACCTGTTTTTGGCATAGTAAATAAGAGGTGTACGCATACCTTATATAAGAAAGGTACTACCATAATATTGGGCACATTTTTCCATAAATAATCTGAATAAAATACTTTTCAATAATGACAGGCCAAGCCTTCTAAAAATTCAGCCGAGTCAGGTCATATAAAACTATGTATAGTCTGATTTTGGTAGGAAGAAACTTTATTTGCTAGTTACTAAAGTTAATAAAATAATTTTAATATATTCATACATCAAGTCATATTATTTGCAGTGGCAGATTTAAATTTTTTGCGCCCCTAGACACAATTATAATATGCGCTTCCCCCCCTCCTCCCCAATTTTTTTTGTCAAAGGCTTTAGGAAGTTTTGGAGGAAAGAGGTGTTTATTTTTATTTATTTATTTTATTTATTTAGCACCACGTCTTACTACTCATTCGGGTTGTACGCTTAAGTACTAGTTACGCTGGTTTAGGAATTAGCAAGGTTGAATTTAGAGGAAGTGACCCCGCATTTGCGTGGAGGGATAGTGGAAAACCATTTAGGGAAAACCACCCCCCCAGTTCACCCGACCGAGATTTGAACCTCGATCTCTCCATCCTTGGCAGTCTACCTCAACACGAAACTAGCGCGTTAGCTAACTACGCCACTGAGGTAGGTGAAAGAGGTGTTAAGGGACGGGGTGAGAGGGAGGTGAGGGGAAGTTAGTATTCAAGAAAAGATTTCTAAGAAAGATAATAATCAGGCATGTATATGCCCTACAGTAGTTAGAGTTAATAATATGAAGATGGGGAGACTGACATCAGTTACAAAGCAATTGCAAAGTACAGTTATTTAAAAATAAATATTGTCGTTATGACTTTAGCTTGGACTATTTCGATAATTTTAGTCAATAATTTGTAAACGTAATTATTAAAAACAAAATATGATAGTAAAAATTGTATCCAAAATGGCACGCCCCTAAAGCCCGTGCCTAATGGGCCTATAGTGTAAACCCGCTTCTGGTTATTTGTAGCTGTCACTTTGATTGATATCATCAATACATGTAAAATAACACAATATTAAAATGTTATCAATTCTGGCCTTAAAGAAATATGTTTGAATTTTCTCAACTGTTCTTCCAATCAAAATCAGGGTATATTCATATTGTACATAAAGTCTATGAATATTTAGATTTATCTATGCTAAAATTAAAACCCATCAATATTTTAATCTGAAATTATTAATTTATTTGTTTGCTGCAACAGTCTGAATATTCGAATTCATATTGTATTTTGAGGAAATGTCCCACATACAGTTGGGGGCCTCTATGGGTCTATGGGTGTGGGCTGGGGAGCTGGCTCACCCAATCTCCTCTGTTCACACGCCTAAATTATACATGTTATCTTACTTGAAAAATCCTGAAATTCACAGACCAGGTGTTCTAGAACCTTAAATCACTCACATAAAACAGCTTTTATGCAACATCAGGCGATGGTGGAACCTGGCGATTATTGAATATGATGTGTATGTTTACTCTCATTTTTACAAATGTTGGCATTTCATATAAACGCTGGGAGCTTTCCTTAGGATATTCGAATGAATATTTTGGTACATCATCTGGTGATTGAAGCAAGAAAAACAATAAAATGTGTGTTTGGAACAATTTTGATACTTCACATCTAAGTTGACTCAGCATCGATCTTGCTTTAGCCATTTAAGACTGACTTGAAACATACTAGCTGTGTTTGTATTTAAATTAATTATCTGTTATTGTTAAATGTTGGTTTTGTCAAGATTTCAAACCCAATAAATATACAATAATGTTATTGTAAAACAATTGAATGTGAATGGAGACTCATTTTAAACCCATCCTTCCCAATGTTTACTTTGCTTGAACTAAAGGGTCTAGTTAATTAATATGGTTTTGACAGTTAATTGTTTAAGACAGTCAGAAAGTATTGATCCTTTCGCTGGAAATATCACCTAGAAAACTTGATACATATTAGGGGGAGAGGGAAAAGGGTTCAGCCACAATGGATATAAGATGTTCTACTGCTCGCTGACGTCTCCCAGAATAGGACATTTACAAATAAAAATTAAAAATTATTAAAATTTGGAAGACAGAGATAAAACTCCAGATAACTCAATAGATCTTGAAATTTTTAATTTCTTAAAGCGATTTGGAGAAAATAATGTTAAGGGAGTTTCAAAACTACCAACACTAATAGAAATAGCTATTTATAAATGTGGAAGAAAATTGAAATTTAGCATGCAGCTAAAGAGACTACTCCATTTAGAAAAAAATAAAAATAATCATATCACTTTAAATTTGTATGTGGGCCCCAGGAAATAGGGGAAGGGGCAATAACAGAAACAATACTTTTGTGTGTAGTAGAAATTTTAAATTTTAAAGTCGGGTAGAAGGACAGCTCGATATATCCACCTACGTCTTAAAAATTGAAATTTCTAAATGTTGGTTAAAAAAAAATGGGTGTAGGGGTGAGAGGCTTAAAATTTCCGAAACTAATAGAATAAACTACTTCCTAGTGTTGGTAGAAAATTCTGAAGGAAAATAAAGGGACCACGTTAGCCATAAGAGTCTAAACTTTTTAAATTGTAGCCTAAATAGGACTTCAGAAAATTTAAATTTGGCAAGCCGATACAAGGACTCCTGAAGATATCCCAATAAATATTAAAATTTGAAACTTATAAGTGGAAGTGGAAGGACTGGTGGATGGGAGTAAAAATTTCCAAAAATAATTTATTAGCCTACTTCTCTTGGTGGTGGAGTTCAGGGTCTCCGGAACAGGGAGAGCTTGAGCTCCCCTTGTTTTATATGGGGGCTGAGACTATTTTAAGCCCTCCCCCCCAAATATTTCCCAAGTAAATTCAAAACCAGTGTGTAACAACATACACCTGTTACCATCAATTTGGTAATTTCAAGTAATAAAGACATACATTTATAATTAATTTAATAGAAAACTGAAATGCCCTAATTTTGCAGTCTAAATTTTTCTCACATGAAAAAATAAAACTGTTTCACAAAAATAGTACTAGGCCTATTTTTGATGCATTGAATAATAAAAATAGTAATACTTAGCGACACTTTTTGACACAAATAAGAACATAATGATAACATTTCACATTTAAATTGTAAGTCTAATTTGAACATGAGGTGGTTTTCCAACCAGAGTTCAAATTTTATTTTCGCCATATCTTTATCCACACTAATAAAATTAACAATCTGGACATTAATTAACAAGCTTTCTTGTTGTCGTTTGAATAAAATATTTTATTGTTTTAAACCTACGTTAACACATTGTTGTGATATTATATTTGATTGTGTTGTATGCATGATTTGTAAGAAAAATACAAAGTATTTAATCAAAAGGTTCATTAAGCTTCCCTCCACAATATAAGCCTTGACAGGGTTGATACGTACACATAGCTTGCCCTTGCAGGTAGCAGGCTTACCTTAAGTTGTTCAACTATGGCGTGGCCAATACGATGTAAATATAGAATGTGCGTAGCGAGGGTGCATTTCCCAGAAATTTGCCAACATTTATAAAGTTGATAACAAGAGAGTGTTTAAAGAAGTCAGATTACGAAACTATCTATATCTTAGTTTTATCCTGCAATCCGATCTTCAGATATAGTAGCAAGAAACAATGTTGGCCAACATTTCCGACAACAAGCAACGTGGGTTAGTAAGTGAGATTGCCGATATAAATCTTGTGTCTCTTTTCACTATCCATTTCACTATAACTTCAAAATCTGTAGGAGACATGTGAATGAAGTTCCTAAAACCACTGCTGTCTTAGAGCTTCAGTTCTGTCAGAAGCTTATTTGCATAGTACAAACCATTTTGATCATTTTACAGAGCCACCCCCGTTTTCTTCTTCTCTGACTTATTGAACAGCTCATAACTACATACAAAACACAAGCCATAGCAGCACCTCCTCAAGAGACATCTTTCACTCAACTGAACTATGTACGGGAAAAAAATGTTTCATCATTGTAATCTGGACGTGAAACAATGTTTCTTGAATGTTTGCCAACAGTTGGCTAACAGTGTTTCCAAATGCCTACTAAGCTTTGAATGTAAAAATGAGGGAACATAAAACTAGAAAGGGATCCCCTCAAAATTTGAAAAATATTAACGATATAATTTCAACTAATCATAAATTATCGGTAGAGCTAACTCCGCTATAACGTACTCATTTCAGCCAACTGGTCAGTTCAAATTCTGGCTGCGCACACACTGGGTGGTGTCACTACACTAGGGTATAATTTTCTATTTTTCTCCAGGTAAATGGTGGGGCGTTCCTTTTTAATCAAACTCATAGCGCCTGTCTTATTAGGGGCATTTGTTAATATTCAAAACTATTCTTAACCAACCTATATTATATTTAACTAATCTAACCTAACAAATGGAGTTAGTTAATTTCAGTTAAATTCTAGTCATTTTTAAAGTATTGAGCTATAAAACTAGCAATGCTACACAATTATTTAAATCTTAAAAGTGCCACACATAGTTTGCTCCCGCCAAAATATTGTTTACACAAAGTGTAACTTATAGCTTAAAGTAAACAAAATGCTAGACTGCGAACAAATTGTATTATTTCCAAAAGTGTCACAATAGTATGAATGGATTAGTTCTAGTAGTGGGAAAATAGTGTGAATAGGCCAGTAGTACCACAGTAGTATGCTCGGGACTGCAATTCTACGTCACTTACGTTATGACGTCACTCCTTGTACAAATCACCGTGCTTAGCAAGCAAATCAACGCCACTATCGTTTCACTCACACTCCTGGCCCACTCAGGTTCGTTCTTGCATACCAGCCAAACACCTTCATTTAGGGTTACCAGATTCAAAAATGAAAAAAGCGAACCATCCATTCTGAAATCAATTTAAATGGAGAATATTTTAAAATAAGACAACATTCCAGAAATAAACTTTTATTACGAAAGAAAACAATAACGTCAACATTAAAATAATCTTATAGCATAGTGCTGATATCACCATTATAGGCATAGGTATCTATTAACGCTCTTAAAATAGTCACACCTTTCTTCTGGTGGGATTCAAACCCTAACTTCTTCGTTTCTAGTAATAAAGTATCTTGAGAGTTTTAAATAGCAACATCTGCAATGAGCGCCAGCAATATGATAAAGCCGTCATTTAATTAAATTATTGTTGTGTTGACAAAGTGAACGCCTTTAGCCCATTTAGAGGAGGGATCCTCAAACGGTCTGCCGTGGCAATTAGGAGTGTGGTGATTTCACCATGGGTGCCGCGAGATTCTGAGGGGGTGGGGGGAGATGTTAAGAAAATATATTACCACAAAATAGTGAAACTAAAGAAACAGAAGAATGTTTTATCCTTCATTGTTTCTCTGAATTACACGTGCCACGGCACACTAGTGATACAATTGTTTCTCTTTTGATGACAACATATTATTTTTATTTTTTTGTGGTGTTATTAATTTTTTCATGATCCTGCATTGTGGTTCTTAATGTGCTTGTTTATTGATTTCCAAAGCCATTTTACTCAATAACTGTATTATATGTGACATTCAGTGTTATGATTATGTATATCTTTCAATTAAATCAGTAGAGGAAAAAGTAAAAATGTGTATTTTTATTTTAAATAGTTACAAATTAAAATATTGTTAATGATTTAATATGTTACTCTGATATATTCTACTTTGTTTGAAAAATAAAACATATTAAAAACAAAACACGAGATTGTCCATAAGCCAGGTAACGCTTTTTTTCTTACATCTTTTAGCCCCCACCTTTTCGTCCCATGTAACACCATGTAGACATTTAGCCTAACCCCCTTCCTCTCCAACCTGTGTTACGTAACTTTTCTCACCAAGGGTTAATGTCATTATTTCATTGGTAAGTTTATGAGATATTTAAAGAGGGATTCAGATTTAATACTTCTTAAAATCCATCTTAAATCCTGAATATAAATAGTTTCAGAGAGTATTATTATTTATTTATACACATACAGATAAGACAGACAGGTACAGACATACAGACATTGAACTCAAATTCCTCAGGTTCATGAGGGAAAACCTATGCTATATTTATGTTATGGATGTCAGGTTTGCGATCTGAGTAATAGCAAGACGCCGCGGCACTACTATGTGCTGACTAGGATGGCCCTTTTTTATAGTGGCGCTACATGATGATGTTAAAGTGCCCACATCAGATGCTTGACGCTGGGGGAAGACATCTTTCTTAATATTGTGTACCTTTTTTGATAATCATATTATCATCATATAGAGAGCTGTTTAGACAATTCTAGGTAATCAATTTTTCTAAATTATATTTTGGATTAATATACAATTTTACTTTAATTAATTTATCAATACCTAAACTCTTGTTTTGTTCCAACATCGATCTTGAATCCTGGTTTTACTCTCAAAAAAGCCTAGATGGCCAATGAAGTGGAGATCGGGGTTATTTTGAAGAAAAGCTACCAGAATTTGCATGGAGTGATAGCGGGAAACAATTTTGGAAAAGCAACCTTCACTAGACCTGACTGGTATTCGAACCCCATCTCCCCGTCATCGGCCGTCTAGTCTACTGAAAGAATGACAACTTAGACCATGCAAACACTGTAGTGGGTGTATAATAGTTGCATTTATATACACACACACTAATTTATCAGAAGGTAAAAGGTATAGGCTTTAATTAACTTACCTTCTGAAAATAATTAAGGATATTTGGAGCTTTACTGTTCCCTGTTGATACGAAGAAAAACCACTATTGATGGACTCCTCAAACTTACCTTGAGATAAGTTCTGTATTTTTGCTTTGTTCCATTTCACTACATCTTTTTGAGATTCTTCCACTGTTTTTTTCTGGATACCAATTTTTATACTTAAACAATGAACAAGTCTCCTCTTTTTGAAGAAATCCTTTTTGAATTTGTACAAACACAAGTGATTATCAACGGCCTCTGTAAAATAATGTGCAGTAGGAATCTAAACTATACTCAAACTCAACCTTACTTCGACAGACAGCCTTTATCCAACTAAAAGCACCTGAATGGGGTCAGTAGATTGGTTAAGTCCAAACAAGTGCCGTGGGTATAAACATGTCATTGTCGTGCACATAAAAAATATGTATTTTCGAATGTGCCTTGCGGTCGGTCGGTCGTAGTATGGGATAGACAATGCCACCTAAGAGCATTAGAAATATTGATGAACAAAAAGAAAGTGCTAAACTTGCATTTTCAAAGGTGAAAACATGAACAATAATATTTTTCAACATTAGAATTTGAGCATAATCTGTGTCATGTGACACTTTGATGTAACCCACCCTCCCCCCGTGTGACAAGATGTAGATATTAGAGCTCCCCCTTAACACCCTCCCTCCCACAAATCATTACGTGGCTTATGGACGACACCTAAGGGAAGGTGGTATCAAGCCTGTATACAATATTGTCATTATGAGAGATCAGTCTGTTATCAGACAGGGAGAAGATCACACCGAAGGTTGGTTTGAATGGCTTAGCAACCTCGCATCAGGCACGGATTGAGGTATTCAGGTTTATCACAATAAAATTACGAGATAATTCACTACTCAAATTCAAGTATGACAAAGATACATAATCAGAATTAAACTAATTAAAATAAAATACATGTTGAAAATAATCTCTGTTAATTATTTTGTTCTGGCCCGGGTTGGTGTGAGTAGTAAATTATCAGTCTACACGACCTTTGACATATTAAAAAACGTATTTATTGATCCCCTAGGTACTCTTAAAGTAGATCATATGAAAAGTTTAGTAGAGACTATACCTTCCACCCATAAGATATCTCTAAAACACCTCTACTGATGGTAAAAGTGTAATTATTTTCACCAAATAAAAACTATATAACGTATCCTTATGATTCTACATGTGATGATTCAAGTAAAAATTGTATTCTTAATGTACCCCTAACATATGTACTTATGCTACTTAAACTGATGATGATGTATTTAATTGTCATACCAGCTTTGGTACATGCTATAACTACAAGTGTCCTCTTTGCAGCCGGTGGGCTGCGACAATATGCTGGGCTCCAACGCTCGGGAGGATCAGTGTCGAGAATGTGGTGGAGATGGTAGTAGTTGCAACACTGTTCGAGGTCTGGTAGAGATAGACTACCTACAAGCGGGTGAGTTTCAATCATATGCACAGCACTGACAGGCCGATATGAATCCCAACTAGTTTTGTCTTCTTCATTTGACGGATAACTAAGTTTCGTAATATTCCAGCTCCCCACTCAGGTCACTCACATCAAGCAATGTATTTCAACTAACTCCCCCCCTCCTCCTACACATACACATTCAGGACCATTTAATTAGTTTTCAATGCTATGGTAAGGGAGTGAGCAAAACATTCTTATCAGACATTTCCCACAAAATATGCCAGGATTAATTAATTAGTCTTCTATACTAATGAGAGTTTTTTTTCAATGATGGAGAAAAACTCCTTCTCCCGTTCACTCTCTTTACTTTCCCCTTCTCTTGCTTTCCTCAGTTTTCCCCTCCACATATTCCTTTATTGTATGGGCCTGCCCACAATACAAGTAATAACTCACAACATCTTGCTTACTTCACTTCGCTTCACTTCACTTCACTTTGCTTCACTTGAGTACCTGCTTATTAAACAACATGAGATGCTAAAAAAATATTTGTGTTGTAGCTCTAGACATTGAATACAATGTAAGTTTATTTTCCTCTATTGAGAGAGAAAAATATAATGTAAATGGTTATAGATCCAGTGGCAGAAATTTTACTAGGCCCCTATTCTCTGTTGGTTTGCCTCCACCCCTACTTCCCCTCCCTCTCCTCAGACAGATACAGAGCTCTCCCCATCTCTCTTTTTTTTTATAATTACCTACATGTTTATGAAACAGTGTTTGAAAATTCTTTTGATAGGAACTTATGACTATCCTTACTCAATGTATATAATTATCCTGAATAAAAAATAAAATATTTAGGCCTAAAACCATCTTGTAGCCTAAGGGAAAAGATTTTTTTTTTGTTAAAATAAATATAAATATTTATATTGCAGCCCAGCAACCAAATTTAAGTTCTTTAACAATCTCTTTTTTTTTAGGATACAATGATATTCTTCTAATCCCAGCAGGCGCAACAAATATCGAAATTCGGGAGGTCAGAGCGTCGAACAACTATTTAGGTTTGTATTGAATATATCTAACTATGAACCCATAGCTGATGCACATGTCTTTTATTAATAAATGCGAAATAAAAAGTTAGTTTTTCTACCTAAGCCCATATATTTTGCATCCCAATATAAGATAGAAAAATTGCAAAGTTTCAAAAGTTCCCGACACATTTTCCTGAAATGGTCTGAGTATACTGTAAAATGACCCTTTTAGAAAAAACAAACTTTTTTTTTTGCTGATAGCATTGATATAATTTAATTACATGTGCTAGATATTTTCTATGTATTGATGGTATCAATCAAAAGTAACGTGATGAATTGATGTTTGAATGAATTAAAGTATTTTTAGTAATTTTTTTTTAGCTGTCACATACTTTTCTTCCAAACGCTTTCCCTCAAAAACGGTGATATATCACTAGTAGAGTAGAAGAATCCTGACTGTGTGGCCTTCAAGTTTATATTCATCAGGCATAAAATAATGAGTGGTTTGGTATCCACTACAACGAGGATCTTTGAGATGTGTTTATTGTCTTTAAATATTGCAATTAAGTAAGAGTTGTTAATATCTCGCTTGTGTTAGTGAAAATGTAGAACTCAGAATATTGAAAGCATTAGTTTTACCAGTTGTTTATTATCGTTGTGAAACATGGTCTCTTACCTTAAGTGGCAATAATAAATTTAAGGTGTTTGAAAACAAAGTCTTAGGGAAATATTTGTTCCAAGAACAAATGAAGATAATGGAGCCTGAAGGAAGCTATATTCCCTTTATTCATCACCTGGCATTGTTAGGGTAATCAAATCTCGCAGACTACGGTGGGCAGGTCATGCAGCATGAATGGAATTAACTAGAACTGTGTTCAGTGTACTGACTGGCAAACCAAATGGGAAGAGACCATTGGGAAGACCTAGATGAAGAATGTAGTATAACATTAGAATGGGCTTAAAAGAGATAGGGCTTAATAAGGTGGACTGGATAGAACTAGCTCAAGATAGAGATAAGGTGTAATGAGATGGAATGGATAGAACTAGCTCAAGATAGAGATAAGGTGTAATGAGGTGGACTGGATAGAACTAGCTCAAGATAGAATTAAGGTTTAATGAGATGGAATGGATATAACTAGCTCAAGGTAGAAGAGATAAGGTGTAATGAGGTGGACTGGATATAACTAGCTCAAGATAGAGATAAGGTGTAATGCGATTGAATGGATAGAACTAGCTCAAGATAGAGATAAGGTGTAATGAGATGGAATGGATAGAACTAGCTCAAGATAGAGATAAGGGGTAATGAGGTGGACTGGATAGAACTAGTCTCAAGATAGAGATAAGGTGTAATGAGATGGAATGGATATAACTAGCTCAAGATAGAGATAGGAGTGTACTTTTGTTAGCGCAGCAATAAACTTTCAAGTACCTACTTAAGTAATGTCAAGCTATAGATATAAATGGTCTGTGTTTTTTCTGATCACGCTTGTTAAACCTGTTGCCGTTTCTAGCAATCAGGAATGAGAGTGGACACTACTATTTAAATGGTAACTGGAAGATAGACTACCCAAGGAGTCTCAGGTTTGCAGGATCAATATTCCACTATGAGAGGAAGCCCCATAGCTTCTACGCTCCAGAAACCATCACTTGTCTTGGGCCTACCTCAGAGCCCATCTATGTTGTGGTGAGTAAATAGTAAGAGTTTATAAAGTCTATTTCTTAAATTCTAAATTAATATGAATTGATGACATATTCCCAAAGTCTAATTTCAGTTTTTTTCTATTGTTGTGGGTAGGGAAAAAAAATTATAGTGTCCACATTTTAATAACCATGCAAAAATGTTTAACATATTTTGCCATAAAATGAGAAATTAATTTATTTTGCATATGTTACAACACACAAATTCACTTACTGTACTTCAAATTGTTGTCACTCAAATGAACATCAATTTGTAATGTACTTAATAGCACAGAATGAGATAATTTGGACATAACTTAATATTTTGGCAACCAATATTTTTTTTGGCGCGCGCAGCTTTATAGTTGTCAAATATGGGAGGAAGGGGGGGGGGCGGAAGGTGAGG
>CABFWB010001094.1:101391-115855 GCA_902151455.1 Timema bartmani | reverse complement strand
TACAAAACATTCATATAAACCATTAGGGTCTATAAATAATAATTAACTTATATTTTTGAACAAAATATTTCAAGATTATTTGTTGTTTATTTCTATTTACTAACTACTTTACTTCGGTACTTGAACCTTGCTTATCATTATTCTTATCAATCTCATTTTTAACATTTCTATAGGCTCTTTACTCTTCGCCTTCTTCAGATGCACGAGTTTTATTAACAAATTTCCACATTTCCAAAAATGATGGGCAGACCTATCAAAAGCAAGCTTTTGCAAATTCTCCCAGAACCCCAGAGTATCGCGGAACTCTGGTTGGGAATCACCGCTCTAGCTATTCGGTCAATGTTTCAGTTTAAGGAGGTATTTCTCTTATAAGCTATCCATTATTTTTCTAGTTGCACTTCTAAACAATTTTTATTATTGGTTGGTATCTTAGATGCTGTACCAGGAGACAAACCCTGGTGTGGAATACCAGTACAGCATCCCTAAAGGAATAGCCCAGCAGACAGATCCGGACAGTTATTCTTGGATCTACGATGATTTCTCTACATGTAGCGCAACGTGTGGTGGAGGTATTCATTGCTGGAATAATATGTTTCTTTATCCTCCTGATTTAAAATTATCTAATAATTAATACCTATGTGAATGATTTTTTTTTCAATATTTTCAAATATTTTCCTCCTCAAAGTTATTTTGACACTATGGAAAATATAGGAGGATTGGTTAAGATGAATTGTTTATTTTTATAGCAATATTATTAATGCTCCAATTAACTATGTAAATATTATATGGACACTACATAGTATATCCAGTTTTAATCCACAGATGATATTGACTATACATTTTTCTTACTTATTGACATAATTAAAATCAGTCAAGCCTGTCCCCGGCTTGTGAGATATAACTTATCTTTCAAAATATTTGGAGTAAAGAACAGATTAATAACTAAAGAACTATTTATATTTTTACTGGGCATTTGTTCTCAGGCTACCAACTGCGAAATGTGACATGTGCTCGCCGCAGGGACCTTGAAATTGTGCCAGATTATCTTTGTGACCCTGTCTTGGAGCCCAAAAGGAACCAGTCCTGCAGTACTGACCCTTGCCCCCCTGACTGGTCCCTAGGGGGTTGGGGCCCCTGTAGTGAAACATGTGGGGAAGGGGGTGTGCAGATAAGACAGGTGTACTGCGAGAGGATTGTCAGCAATGGTCTGCCCTCAGTAGTGGAGGATGAGCAGTGCTCCGATATGCTGGGGCCCAAACCACCGACGACACAAGAGTGTAACCAGGATGTGGCGTGCCCCACGTGGCATGTCGGACCATGGAAACCTGTGAGTCACTCTCATAATTGGACTTTCAAAAAGATATTTTAATCATTTATAAACCACAATCACTGACTCATTCAAGATTTAAAAATAAATTAAATTCACCAGAGTTCAGTTCAGTTCAGTTTTAAATATTTTGTTTTATAAAATGATGCATACCTGTGAATTGAATCACTTATGTCATTTACATTAGATTAACAAATGTAGGGCATAATTGTTTGTTACAATGTTCTCTAAAAATGCTCTTTTTGCCAAGTACGGTATTTCATATTATATGATGGAATAGCACTAAATTAATATGATTGGGTCTTAAAGGCGTTTAGGAAAATAATGGATTATTGTGATGAACTTAGACTAAAGTTTAATAGCAGGATCTTATTTGTGGCACAGAGAATTTAGTTTTAGAAACCACACCAATGTACAAAGAGTTTAATTGTTCTTATTTTATTGTTTCTTATTTTAACACTTTTCTATAACCAAAAGTGTGTTAAAAGGTGAAAGCTAAAGAAAAAATTATCTCTGTTCCTCCTATGTTTTCTTATCTTTCTTCCATGTGAAAAATATTGGGGGTAGGGGGGGAGAAATTCCTCTTATATCTTCTCTTTCTCTTTGGAAATTACACTATTACAAAATAATTTACAACTACCCACACTGGCAAGTCGACTGTCTGAGCTTTAAACCGGTTAAAGTTACCTCATACTTACGCCGCTAAGATTATCATTAAAATCCTGGTTGAATAGTTTTACTGATGTAGTTTATCACTTTGGGTTTTCCATGCTAATTCGGGCAAACTCTCTTAAATCCATCCAACTCATCGCTAGCATTTTTTTTACTAAGACACATAGCTTGTTTGTTAAATGTACTAATTAAAAATCATTTATTTCTATATTTGTGTTTATTATTAGGACAGTGTTTTAAATATAGTTTTATAAGAATAACTCATTTTCTCTTTTAGTGGCATACAATTTATTATTAATATAATTGATCAATTTAATAAATGGAAGAAGCTACAGGAGATCAAATAGAAACTTTGTATATTATATCTTCATGAATAAATCTTTAAAAATTGCGCTTGGTATGTTTTTTTTCTGACACCATTTGTGTTGTTACAAAGCTAGTGAACAGTGTAAGCATGTTGACGTGTTGTTTGCCAGTGTAACCGCTTGTGTGGAGACGGCGTCCAGAAGAGAAGGATTCGCTGCTATATTCGTGTCAAAGGGAAGATCCAGGTCTTGGAAGACTCAGCCTGCTCGGAAGAGAAGCCACAGTTTGAGAAACCTTGCCTACTTAGGCCGTGTGAAGGAGTTGATTGGGTGCTTTCGGATTGGTCGGGGGTGAGTTACAGATATTATTAAAAACTGTATTTTAGATATGTGTCGAATCCACTTTTTCTTAAATTTGAATCACCATTTTAATTGAGATTTCCAAATCTTGAATCTGGATATTAGAAAACATAATAAGATTGTGGAATAAACTTTCTCACATTGGTACTGTTTTGTCTCCCCCCTCTCCCCCCCATCCCCCCTTTCAATTCTAATTTTGTAGTCTGGTTGCTAGACTCGTTCTTTAATCACTTTTGACTAAACACACCAATAAGCATCATAACCACACAAAAAAAAAATCTAATTCAAGCTTTGAAAAATAAAAATAAATAGTTGTTATTTTCTTTTTTAAAAATTTTCGGATATGATTTTTTTAAACACTTAAATCTCAAATATTCCTACGGATACTAAAATTTGTAGGACCATCCCTACTATATTATATTATTTAATAGGAAAAACTTTAAAAAGTAAATTGAGTTTTAGTGTTTTGACCTAGAGTATATATATATATATATTATAAGGTTGTACTAAAAGTATATCATATAACCAGCACCTCTGGTCATGCGGAGAAGGGTGTCCGTCTCATCCTGTCTGGTTTGCCAGTGACAGGGAGGTCTGGTTTTGAATCTCGACTGAGCGTGCCAAGATCTTTTTTTCTGAATTATTTTCAACTTTCTCTATCTATGCAAATGCAGATACATTTCCTTTAAAATTGAAACTTCCTCATTTCTACCTATTTAGTGTAACCTGAATGTAGTAAAACATAGAGTCCATTTTTAATATAAATTATGTAATAGTATGCTATACTTTATCACACAACTTGTGAATGTGAGGAATGCCAGGCCTCCACCGTGGTTCGGATCCCACGTTAAACTGTAGGTCCTCCATTTCATCTCACAATCACCCTACCATTACACATTAACGTAAGTGTGTATATCCCGAAAGGTAGCAAGGCGCAGTGATGATGATGATGATGATAGTAGTAATAATAATAATAATAATATTTAATTACTATATATATATTTATATTTAATAGGCAGACAAAAGTATAGAACGATTTTCTATTAACTTAAAATTATTAAATTATTTCCTAATATAATATGTAATAAATAAAATGATAGAATTGTAGTAAAATAAAGCACAAATAAAAGCATTAAAATATTGAAACATGTATAAATGTGTGTTAGCGTTTTTACTTCTATTTATGCTTTATTTTTTCTACAATTCTATATTTTTATTTATTACATATTGTATGATATTTTTCTTAATGCATTTTATTTGATTCATAAAAAATTTTCTAGTGTGAGGACAAGTGTGGACTGACATATGAAACTCGGAAAGCCCATTGCTCCAACCAGATGGGTAAAGTTTATCCTGACAACCGGTGCCATCGTTACCGGTTACCCAACTTGATACGAGAATGTGAAAACCAAGTTTCCTGTGAATATGAGTGGTTTGCTTCCCAGTGGAGTGAGGTAAGCATAATGGTCAGAAAATAAAAGAGAGAATGTTCAACAAAGAGCATTAGTCTACTCTCTTAACCTTAAAGAAGCTGTCAGTGTTGGTAAAATTTTATCCTAAAAAATATGTTTTTTAGTGTTTTATTTAAACAATTTATCATCCAGTAACATTTTATTTTAAAAGAGCTGTCACCATGTTCAAAGTAAAAACTTATTTGTAGAATTGTAGCTACTTATTCAGAGTTATTTTACTGTCACAAATTATAGTGCTCGGCCAAGTGTGGCAATGGCATTCAAACCCGCAAAGTCTTCTGTGGAACGTTTGACGGTGAGACGGTGAAGAAAGTGAGTGATGGCAAGTGTAAAGAAGAGAATAAGTACGAAGGACTAAACAACTGTACCGGGAAGGAGGAGTGCTCAGGCCAGTGGTACTCTGCGCCGTGGAGTTCTGTGAGTTGAGGATTTATTCAGAAGATTAGTTCAGATTCTTCCTAGCCCTAATGCTCAGTTTCACTGCACAGAGTTATTTAGAATAGTTTGAATTTGAACAGATCAAATACACGGGGCTGGTTACTTACACTTTGATTGAATATCCTGAAATCATGAATTAAATAAATATGCTTTTCCACTTTATATATATTTTTATTCTAACTATATTGAAAAGGAAAATATTTTACAAGTATATTTAGAAAATCTTTAAAAACAAATAAATGTCAGTCTTTCATTGGCATAACTATTCTTGTCATTATTTTGTTTGTAAGACAATTAAGGCAATAGTTTTATGTTAATCCTTTTTTTTAACACTATCATAGTATTTTTTAAATCTCATTAACATAGTCTTTGCATATGTAAATTTATCCAATATAGTGTATCCAACTGGCCTAAAGTTGACTCATAAAGAACTCATATTGTCCCTTTAGGGCTGGTAAAATATCACATTTTGGGTAAATAAAAGTTATATATAAAAGTGTAATTATTATTGATTGTTAATGTGATGTGTTCAGTGCTCCAAGACTTGTGGCGGTGGACTGATGACGAGGAAGGTGCTCTGTTTCATTGAGAACAAGACAGTGGATGTGAGGAACTGCGACCCCAGTCTGACACCTTTCAGCACCGAGTCTTGCAACAACCAACAGTGCAGTGGAGGTGAGGATATACTACACACATGTTTCAGAGAGGATTGGGCCAATTACACTTCTTGTTGATCCTTCCCAATACTCAGTGGCTCGGCTCATCCATAAGAGCTGCAGAGCTGTAGCAACCCCAATAAGTCTACATACATTTTATTTTAGTTTAGTACAGTCAACTATAACGCATCCCAAAAGGTTATAATTTATTTCAATATATTTCAGATTTTGTAATTTTTACGAACAGTAATTTTGCTGTTTTGAACGGAATGTTTTCATGACGCTAGGCGCCAGGTGCTGCAACATTCTCTGAACCCCTTGGATAGTGAGTGTAAGGGGAAATACCAGAGAGGTAACATAGGATTAGAGTTGCAAGCATTGCAGGTCCACATTCTAGCTTGGAATTGAATTGTGTTACTAATATTTTTGTTAAAATATAATTCTGTGTTCTTGAGTGTTTAACTGTTTATATAATGAGTGCAGAAATGATTACCGAAACTAGAATATTGTTAATTTACTTACACTTAATATCTTTCAATTAAGTCCCATCACATTTTTTTAGTAATACATCTAGGGGCAACTAGTAGCAATTTGATGTCCGAACAATTTTATCCAAATATAAACTCATAGCATTTGCTCCCCATTTGAAAGTAGATGTATATTTTAAAATATTTTGATCCTCTAAATTGCAATTAGCATATTTGTATCATTTGCATCTAATTTTTAATTTAATATTTATCCTAAGAGTTTATTTCTCAAATTTTAATATAAAATAACAAAAATGAAATCTTATCTTATCTTATCAAGGTCACACATGATATATAGACCTAAAGACTCCTCCACTACTTCCACTTCAGATGACACGCTTTACCTGAGCATTGAGCACAAAGAGCTAGTTTTCCTGACTTCACCAACCTGGATTTCAATAACAAACTTACTGCTAGTGTGTGTAATTAAAATTCTTAGGCCTTTATAAAGCAAAGGAAAACTGTGTTGTTAAACTAGCCCCAAATTTCGGTAAAAAAGTACTGTTTCAACTTTTGAGCGGCAGAATTTAAATCTATGCACAAAATGTTAAAAAAGTATTTTTTTAACACCACGTCTTACTATCCATCGGGTTATACTCTTATTTACTAACTACACTATTGGTTTTAGGGATTAGGAAGGCTATATTAAAGGAAGTGATCCTGCATTTTCATGGAGGGAAAGTGGGAAAACATTTTGGAACAACCACTCTCAGTACACCTGACCGTGATTCAAACCTTGATCTCCCCATCATCAGCAGTCTAGTTTACTGCAAGAGTAGCGCGTTAGACTACGTGATCATCGAAGCTAGTAAAAAAGTAGCTGAACTTAAACAATTGAGGGTGAAACACAACACTGATTCTTAGGAACGATTTATTTTTTTGAAATCATAATAAGATGGTGCAGAATAGTAAATGTGAAACACATTTTCAATGGGGAGCGGTTCAAGGACCAACAATGTAAAGCAATATTTTCTTTGAGTAATGTAAACTGTTTGCTTTTAAGTAAGTTTTATACTGGGTTTCATAAATGGGGTGAGATTATTCTACAGGATGAGGAAGGGAACAACAAACATGAACGAAACAGGAAACTTACAACTCATACTTAAGTTGCATAAATGCACACTGTGAAGACTTTAGAGAAGAAATTAGAGAATTTTTGAAGAACCCCATTAACTTTCAATATGTTTTACTAGAAAATTCCAGCCAGACGATTTAGAGGCCAGATTTGGACATTAATGGCAAATGAGTGGTGCTAGCTATAACATCTCTGCTACACAAGTTCTCAAATTGAAACAAAAACTGAAAATCCTAAGTGTTTTAAGAGCACCATCCTCTTTCCTTGATATGGCCCTGAATATTCGGGAAATGTAGGTGAAATTAAGATTAAGGTTTTTTTTTTCATTTTCTTGCCGTGTTTTAGTACCCATTTGAGTTGGATGCATACATTAATCAGGCATATAGAGTAGGAATGATTAATATGGGGTTATAAAGTAAGTGTACCTGCATTTGCAAAGAGGTAAACCATTTAGGGAAAGCCACCATCAGTCCACCTGAACAGTACTCAAACCCCAATATCCTTGTTACCGTAAATCCAGTCCAACATGAGCATGACGTTTTATATGAATGATGCAGGTATCATGATTATAACCCATCTCTAATTGTGTCACTTATTTTCTTATTGCTTCAGATCAGATCCTGCCCCTAGAGCCAGCCACTGTTGTGAGTGAAGAGGAGGAATGCATCGAGGAATATGAGACATCTTTCATAGTCATGGACACAACACTGGGGCTCGGGGAAATGGTAAGTTTGTGATTACACAATCTCTTTTCATAGTCATGGACACAACACTGGGGCTTGGAGAAATGGTAAGTTTGTGATCACACAATCTCTTTTCATAGTAATGAACACAACACTGGGGCTCAGAGAAATGATAAGTTTGTGATCACAAGATTTGTTTTCATAGTCATGGACACAACACTGGGGCTCGGAGAAATGGTTAAATCTGTGATCATAAGATCAATTTTCATCATTTTTATTCATTAAATTAAAATATTAGTATTTTTGCATAGTAGACATATTTTATCACATTTTGATATTCTAAACCAAGTAAAGAAAATTGGTAGCATATTGATATGTGTTATAAGTAAGTAATATAGTGTGCAAAGTTTAAAAAACGGTTACCTTGTTTCAATAGAGAAATATTATATACTTTGACAACTACAAAGCTTTGCCATTAAAAATATTTGATGCTAATATTCTCATTTATGTTCACTTTTTGTCATTTTGTGTTGTTATGTAAATTATAAATTGCAAAAATATGTAGCAATATATGACAGAACCAAATATGTTAAACTCTTTTCAAATAAAACCTTTTGTAGATTATATATAATATATTTCTTCATCATAAGCATTTTTAATACTTTCAAACTGCAATTCGGCTAGCGTCAAATGAAAAAATTAGAAATCATTTGTGAGGTTCGCAAGCCTGCAAGGTCCACAGGGACCCTTCTGGAATTTGTTAAGAAGACTAGTTCATACATAATATTTATAATTTGTTTATTTTTTTAAGATTTGTTTTATTACTATTTTTATTTAATAAAATACTTCTTTTAAATGTAATATGTTTGCAAACTGATAATTATGTTTTATAATGATTAAGTATATGACTAGGTAGTACACCTTGACTTCACTAGATTGAATAAAGATATTTAAATAAAATAAAACACACATACCAAAATTGAAAAATAATTATCGCGGATAGTTGCACGGGTAATCGAGAGTTAAACTGTGTTTGGTACTGATAACCTCACTGGGTGCCTATAGAACAATACTATAATAAAAACTTCTTTGTTTCTAGGGTGCGACTCCGCTGTTCAGTCTGGGAGGCACTGATGTATCTGGCGACATGAGTGAGGTCACTGGTATGGTGTCAGAACTTTCCTCTCTCGGCACTCAGGGTAGTGTCAGTAGCTCTGACCTAACATCCTCTGCATCCACTGACTCTTCCTCTCTTCTCACAGACTTCATTACCCCTTCCAGTCTCGACACTGCCACCATTTCACAGGACGTTATGCTCAGTGACTCCACGGATCTTTCTTCTGACTCGCCTCTTTCATCAGTCAGCTCTGATGGAAGTAAACTGACAGAGCTCTCCTCAACTTCATTGTCTGATGAGATTTCTTCCTCTTTGAGCTCAGATTTATCTGCAACACCAGGAACCACTATGTCTTCATTTACAGAAAGCAGTCTATCATCACTTTCAGACATCACTAGTTCCTCAAACATTGACAGTACTTTTATTTCCTCTGAGAAATCTCCCGAAAGTTCTAGTAGTTTGTCCACTGACAGTTCTAGTAATGGGGAGACTCTGTCCACATCCTCCACGGATTCGTTAAGCTCCTCTTCTGAAAGTGGCTCACCAAAAACTGGCACGACCTTCAGTGGTTTATCTTCTGTGCCTCCTAGCTACTCTTCTTCTGACCTTAGTTCATCTTCCGATAGTGTGTCACCACAAACTGACACAACTTCATCTGACTCTTCTTCTACCTCTGATACCAGCTCCTCTTCTGATGACACATCTCCTCCCACCATTGATACAACACCAAGTTCTGACTCTAGCAGCGTGTCCGAGACTATTGAAGGCTCTGGCATGACAACTGGTAGTTTGGATGTAGATGAGTTGCTAACCACTCTGATAACCGGTTCTGGCATGAGTAGTTTAGAAACTAAGCCTTCTCTAGACACTGACTTTGTTGTTGAAGCCGACTTTGATGAATCTGAGGGGTCAGGAGACTTAGAAACTGTGAGCACCACCACAGCAACGAGCCCCTCAGAAATCTCCGAGGGATCCACTTTGTTTTCACAGGACACTTCAACAGATTCTGCCACAGAAAGCTCAAGTATATTTTCTACAGACATCTACTCAACACTATTTACTACATTAAGTTCTGTGTTTACCACAAGTTCCTCAGAAGAATCCACCGTATATTCTTCTACTGAGAGCTCACCTACAGAAATGTTTACAGAAAGCTCATCTCCTGATAGCTCATCTTCTGAAAGCTCATCTTCTGAAAGCTCATCCTCTGAAATATCAAGCACTGAAGCATCTTCTGAAATCTCTACAGTTATTACGACTGAGAGTATCGAGCTCACTTCTACTGAGAGCTCCAGTGAATTCTCCACAAGTACCGATGAGACAGAGTATTCCATAGTTGGTAGCACTGATGTTACTAGTACAGAGGTGTTTGAATCAACTACAGGAGGAGATGGTAGCACTGTATCTGGTATGCAACTTAATTTAATGACTACTGAATGCATTAATATAATAATTGCTAATAAACTCTCAAAAATAAAATATATTTTTAATTTAATATAATTTTAATATATAATATTTAAAAGTAGAAATTTGTGAGCACAAGTTTTTTTTTCATTTAAGTCAAGCGAGTTTCTTAGTAATATCCCTAGTATTGAGTTGTTATGACCCGAGATCTTTAGTCCAACTAATATGTAATTTTAAAATTTAATTTTCTAAAAAAATATATATATATTTGTTGGATAAATAAAAAAAGTCTTCAATATTTAAAATAGAATATAACATTTTCTTTTAAATGACAGTACCATTTTTATTTTTACAATAAAAAAACATAATTTTTAGAAATTAATATAGCTTATTTTTAATAATTAAAACAATTTAGCTGTAATAAATGATAAGATATTTGTTTTAATCAACTTATATTCTATATTAACTGTGAAACTACTAATTTATCATTTTGTGATAAATAAAATGATAGAATATTAGGAAAATGGTAGAGCACAAATAAAAGTAACAATACTGACACATATTTACACACACTTCAATATTTCGATGCTATTGTAGCATATTCCTCAGGAAGTAGTATTTATCATTTTAAAATGAAAAATTGCCTAGAGACTTGATAATATATTAAACACATCACATAGACACCGTATTATAATGTAATGTAAGTGATAGTGAAGGAAGTCAACCATGTCTTCATACATGCTTCACAATTTCAAATTCTTATCCTTTCACATCCATACATTATTTTAATTTTTCGGGAATATATTATTTTATTTTGATATTCCTTAAGTACAATTTTAAATAAACATCATTAAAATCAGGTTGATTGCCAAGGTTAATATGTGATATTTACCCCTTCAATGCCCTGTCCCTTTGGAGAGCAGCTCTTTACCTATTTCTGGCCTTAACATTTTTCCAAAGAGAAATAAGAATTGTAAATCTCCCTCTTAGAAGAGAATAAATGAAAAACCTTCTTTTATCTTGCACTAAGCTATTAGTGTTATATTTCTCAATGGATATGCCTTTCTATACCTTTTTATCCGTGCATACAGCCCCCTTACCTTTAACAACCAGTTAACCGCATCACATAAATGGTCGCATGGTCTAAGGCAGGGATGACAAACCTGTGGCACACCAACATGAAAAAATAAACGTTAAATAAAACTAGAAGCATTTAATATTAATAACTGTTTTAGCCTTCAGCTTTTGTGAGGATGTGCCCTCTGAAATCTTCCCTATATTTCATTTTAGCAACGGCCAAAATAAATTTATCGTTGTACAATAAAATCTTAGGCTCACTTAAGCTCTAAATTTGAGTACTCGCTTATCCATATAAAAAAAGGTGTTCCCTGTTCTCTTCATCCAAAACTTGTTCATAATAAATAGCTTTAGCTGTTTTTATTTGCTTTATGTATATTGGTGCCTTAATGAAATTATGTAGTTCGGGACTGCTTTATATTATTTTCCAAATTATTGCAGTAATAACACATAATAATGATACGGTGTGAAATCAAACATTGGTTAGTAGGAATAGTAACTAGGGCTGGGCCGATGCCAATCACTAATTTGTTCATCTGGGATTATGGCATAATCAGTTAAGTCAGCCGATGATTGGTATTTGGGCCTGATATTCTATGCACAGTTTTCATTAAAAAAAACTTTTATCAAAACTCTCATAAACCTAGCTATTATGTTTAACAATGAGGCAGCCCAGTGGCTAAATAATTTTATAGTTATGGGAGTTGGTAAAATTAAAGAAAAAGGAAAAATAAACTAATAATTATAAATTTAATGACAAAAGCCCATCTAGGGAAAGAGGATTCTTCCCACATTTTTCCTCTTGCCCTAGGTGGACTTTCATCATTAAATTTACACAATTATTAGTTTATTTTTCTTTTATCTTTATCAATTTCCATTATTATAAAACTTATCTATTAGAAAAGGTGTTTTGGTTTAACTGAAACTAATTTATCTTTCAAATGCGGTAGGGTCAGTGATTTAGTGAATTATATAAAACCAAATAAATTTCCACAGGAGAACAATGACTATTTTAGAGTGTCATTAGTGCATATTACTTTTGTAATAGTGAAAAGAAAAGAAACCAAATGATTGGATCATCAATTGGCACCACATATGACCAGCTTGATTGGAAAAATAGTTGATCAACCTTTCCCTTGTTCTAACTAAATAGTTGATCGGCTCTGCCCTTGCTCTATCTAAATTGTTTGAAGCTTGTCGATAAAACAAATGCATGACTTAGAAATGTAGTTAACATTATTGTTTATTTACAGTGTAAATTCAAATACCAATAAATCTTAGAGACAATGAAGGTGACTGAAAATATGCTTTTAACAGGCTATTAATCAAATATGTTTCCATCAGACTAAAATTGAAATTACTAATTATTACATTAAATTTTATTTCTTTGCACTATCCATATTTTAAGATAGTTTACCGTTTCTACACTCTGGTAAACTGTTATTAAATTGGTTACACTTTCATACTTTATCAAATGTCAAATTATTTATATTTGTTTTTACACTCCCTACTCATAAATGTGGCTGAGTTTTTATTTGTTCTTAAAAAATTAAAATACACATAACAATGCCAAAACATAGTATCATTGAAAAAACATGGTATTAATATAATAACTATATCTATACTATAAATTAAGTTTTTAAGCCCAAAGAAATCACAAAGCAGGCTATATTATGGTCTAAATGAAACATTAAATGAATCACTAATAAATTACAAATTTATCAACCAGTTTACTAAAATATGGGCTTATGAAAAGCATATTGGGCAAGTTTTTCTCATATCCAGCAATTGTATTGTAAAATAAATAATTAACAAATACTATAAAACAAAGGAAAAATGGAACCAAAGTCTGTATAAATTAAACACTGAAAGGAGGCCAACACACTTACCACAAAACTGTAGGATTCAAAGTTCACAACTAACACACTGGGCTTTGAACCTTTGAACTGCTGAACTTAGAGGTCTACAGTTTTCTGGTAAATGTATAGGCCTTGTCTTTCTACCCTCCTTTCAATGTTTAATCAAATAATCCTACTAGAAAACTTACTTAAATAGCTATATTGTTAATGTAAAAGTGGAAATTATTGTATTAATATTGCTGGGAAATTATATTTATAGGAAATGTGGTACAGGTACATCTTTACTTTAAACATAACTCAAATTTGCACCTGTACCACACACCAGCCTTGTTATGACTGACATGTTGCCCCAGGGAAAAATATATCACTCGCACATTTAGCAGAAAAATTACAGATAGTCAACGAGTGACTGTTTTATGGAGATTTATTAAGTAGGTACAATTTTTTTTTTATGTACTATTGATCCTCTCTAAAATTTAAACAAGTTATATACAGTTTATTTGTGTTCCTTTTTTGTGTTTCAATGTATTTTTATAAAACATTTATATTTGATTAAACTTAAATTTTATTTGAAAGCTAAATTTCCATAAAAAAAAAAACTATTAAAGAACACCCAAAGAATAATAGTAGTTGAAAAATTATATGACTATGTTCAGACTGACATATAAATTTAAGGTTAATATCAGTTCATAAAAAATTTGAAAAGTTCATTGATTTTCAATATCTCTCGGTATCAGCTTGTTTCTAATTACAATCATCGCTGTTTTTGGTAACAGGGGATGATCAGAAGGAAGAGGTAACGACACCAAGTCCAGCTCAGGTCGCTGTCACCAATGAACAGAAAGAGAGGAAATGCAGAAGAAGGAAGAAGCCTGTTCAGGAACCTGAGGTTGTCAAATGTGAGGACTCCAAGTTCGGATGTTGCTCGGATGGCATTACTGAAGCTCAGGGGCCTTTCAACAAAGGTTGGTAGTCTTTTTACATTAAATAATCTAAAGTGGGGATGGGATCCTTTTACCCTTGATTTCTTAACAATATTCGAGGATTCAAAAGAATACAGGAGTCAAAGAGTTGATAGAAATAAAAGAAATAAAATGTTCTAATTTTGAATTGGAACTTGCTTTATAGAGCTAAAGCTGGTGGTTCACCCACAATATAATAATTATTTGACAAACTTAACAACCAGACCCCAGACCATTGATTTAACAATTAACCAAATGAATAGATGTTATAGTGAATGGATTATGGCAAAAAAGTTAATATTTATTTAATATGCCTATTTTTATATTATATTTATATTTACTCTTATAGTAAGGGATAATCATCAAGGGCATATAAAATTAATTTTTCTAGGTAAGGTTCACTAATTTTTTTTACTAAAATCCTAGCCAATAAAACCCCCTAGGGTTCTCCATCAAATTTAAGGGTGGGGAGGAAGGGTCCAGATCCCCCTGACCCTGTCTCTCTACACCCTTGTTAGTAGTCTGCCCTT
>CABFWB010001094.1:69870-101235 GCA_902151455.1 Timema bartmani | reverse complement strand
AAAAAAAATATAGGTATACAGTATTATTTGTCATGTCGAATACACACAGATATTCATTTTAAACAAAATTGCTAAAGTCATTTTCGAAAAAATTCAAATTTTTCAAAAATAATATTCAATAAATAACCCTTATTTTAAGGGCTGGACTTAAAATTTAAAAATAGCTGTAGGTAATATCATATAATGCCTAAATATCAAGTTTGATTATAATACATTAAACCATTTCGGGTGTGACACCAGGTACATACAGACAGACAGAGCGACACACAGAATTTCCAGATACACCTTCTTTGGGCTTGAGGCACATTAAATGTCAATATTTTTCATAATTACTTGGTTAATTTTTTTTCATGATTATAATATTTTCTCGTTATATGAGGAAGTAACAATAAAAATGGTCAAAATAATAAAGCGTTTTGTAAACAAAAGTATAAATAAAAATATTATATTTTAACTTACACATAGGCTTATATGATATTGTTAATATTATCAACATTGAAATTATTATTACTCGCACCAGTGAGCACATGGTCAAGACCAAGGCCGTAGCCAGCCAATAATTTCAGGGGGGGTTTGGTGGGCACATCCCCCAATTGCTGGAAGCTAGAAAAAAAAACTCTAAATGATAAACAGTTCTAGAAGCTATCTGAAGTGTTTTTTTTCATGGTAAAATAACTCATTAACTGCCGAAGGCTTGGAAAATTTCTAAATATTAAACCCTTTTTGAAGCTCTGTGAAGTTTTTTTATGGCAAAATAACCCCTAAAATGTCGAAGGCTAGGAAAATTTCGAAATATTTAACACCTCTAGAAGATCTCTGAAGTGCTTTTTATGGTAACACAACCCCCTAATTTGTATTTGTATCTTAATTTTAATATTGTTTGAACCATAAATAAAGTCATATATATTCTGTTCATAAAATTTCGCGGGGGGTTTGAACCCCCAAAACCCCTCCCTGGCTACGGCCTTGGTCAAGACCATTAAGTCTAGTTTTCTGGTGACAGGGACGTCAGGGTTTGAATCTTCGCTGAGTGTATAGAAGTTGTTTTACCTCAATTATTTTCCACTCTCCCTCCCCATGCAAATGCGGGTACATTTCATCTACATTCTACCTCTATCATTCTTACAAAAATAGCATAATTGGTACTTATATGTCCAACCGAATGTGTAGTGAAATGCGAGGAAATAAAAAAATAAAAATACATCTCACCTCTTTTGATGTCTCATAGTGAATAGATCTCTGCTGGTGGTTCTTTTACTAACCTACAAGCATATATCTACGTTTTTTTAAAGATTCGACTTATGTTTATATAACTAACAATATTATATTAGCAACAAGCCACTACCACAATGGCACATCAGCGTTATACCCCTCTAATTTGTACACCTCTCCCTGTCTCCTTTATTGAAAATAGGTATTATAACCCCTTTTTTCCAGTCTTCCGATACCTTGTTCTCCTTCCAAACCACTCTCAGCACCCTGTATAACCATTGTATACCTACTTCACCTGCTATTTTCACAGTCAGTTCGTTCACACCCGGTAATTTTCTTTGTTTCATCCTCTTTAATGCGTCCTCCACCTCTTTCCCTGTTGCACCTCTTTCCTCCTCTTCTTATATTTCTTCCTGCTCCTTTCTTTCACTCTCACTCCTTTCCTCTTCTGGGTTAAACATTTTCTCAAAATATCTCATCCATAGTTCCTTTTCTTCCTCTCCTGTCTTCAACATTCTTCCTTCTTCATTTATCATTCAAGCTTCTTGTCTTTTCTCTCTCCTCCTGTTTCTTGCTTGGCCATATAACGCCTTCTTACTTCCTTCCACGTCCTGTTCCAGCATTTCCGTCCATTCTTGCATCCAATTCTTCCTGTCTTCCCATACAACTTGCTTTGCTCTTTTCTTCTTCCCCCTATATTCTTCCTCTGTTTCCTCATTCCTATTCTTAAAACTCTTTCTGAATGTTTTATGCCTCTCTTCTACTGCTTCCTTCACCCTGTCATTCCACCAGGGTGTCTCCTTCCACTTCTTCTTTTTTACTTGTCCTCCTACATACCTCCGCTGCCACTTTCAATGGACTGTTTTTAAATCTTTCCCATTCAACCTCTACACCTTTCATCTCATCCTTGGGTATTATTCTTTTTACCTTTCTTAGGTACAGCTTTCTTTCCTATTAATTTTTTAGCCTCCACACCCTTATTATTCTTTCTTGTCTTACTACCTTTCTCCTACATTCCCCATCCCATTATGTCTGCCACTAACACCCTGTGGTCACCATCTAAGGACACACTTTGTATTACCTTGATGTTTCCAGCCTGCCTTTTATTTCTTCATACATGATAAAGTAGTTTATCGCCGACTTTTGCTCCCCATCACAACTGTATCTAGTGATCTTAGGACTTTCGCTATCCTTCTTATATTAGTTGTTTGCCACTTTCATTTTGTTTCTTGCACATAGCTCCAACAGTCTTAATCCTTCCTTTCCTAACACCTCCACAAACCCTACTATTCCTCTGTCATTAATTGTCATCTTCATTATTCTATCGTTCATCAGCACTACCTTCACCTGTAGTCCTTCTCTCACTACTCCGTTTCTCCTCCCTTCATTTATTCTCCAGTCAATGTAGAATGAAGCCATTCATTATTTCTCTCTTAAGGCCCTTCCTCTCCACTTGATCTCACTCAGGCCCAGGACATCCAATCTTCTCTCATCCATCATATCATATGCCTTCTCCACATCATATATACCATTACCAAGTCCTTTTGAAATTCAAACCTTCTTTCCATTAGTTGCTGTATAGCAAAGCTGTTTCTTAGTCACTGTTCCCTAAATCCATGCAGTTCCTCTATTCACTTTTTTTTTCCCCCAATACCTTCTCATATATTTTTGTAGTACAGATTTATTTGCCGATAATTCATAGACCTCTTCCTGTCTTCTTTCTTAAAAATTGGTACTATAACTAAGAATTAAAATCGAAATATAAACTCTCAAAATATTGGATTTGACACAACTGTAGTCTAAATTGGACATTATATTATGTGGGACAGGGTTTGATGACATTTTAGGGAACAAAAGATGGGGGCGAGAAACAAGGAAGATAGAAAGATTTTGGAGTTATGTGCAAGAAATAAAATGAAAGTTGCAAACATCTGGTATAAGAAGAGTAAGAGAAAGCCATCAAATAAATATATGTAGCTGGGATGAGAAGAAAAGGACCGTTATAAATTACTTCCCGATAGATGAGGAAATGAAAAGGTTGACTGTAAACATCAAAGTATTACCAAGTGTGTCCTTAGATAGTGGCCATATGCTACTAGTGTCAGACATAAAGTAATGTTAATGTAGGACAAAAGTAGCAAAATAAGAAAGTAGAATAAGGGTGTGGAGGTTAATAAATTAAGAGGAAAGAGACCTATACCTAAGAAAGACAAGAAGCTTAGTTCCCAAGGATGAGATGCAAAGTGTAGAAGTGGAATGGAAAAGGTTCAAGAAAATTTTGGTGGGAGCTGCAGAAGAGGTATGTAGGAGGACAAGTGATAAGGGAAAGGGGAAGGAGACACCATGGTGGAATGACAGGGTTAAGGAAGCAGTGGAGGAAAAGATAAAAGCATTCAGAAGGCGTTTTAAGAATAGGAATGAGGAAACAGAGGGAAAATATAGGGAGAATAAGAAAAGAGTGAAGCAAGTGGTATCCAGCCTGGAAGGAGTGGAGGCAAAAATGGACAGAAAGGGACGTAGAAGGAAGTAAGAAAGTATTATATAGCCAAGTAAGAAACAGGAGGAGAGAAAAAACCTGGTAGAGAGGAGCTTAGCTTTTATGACTTCTTATAAGATATTTTTATTGATTTATGTTTGTTTGTGTAAATTATTCTCTGAAATTTAAAATGTGTTTTTACCAGGTTGCCCACAGCCAACCACCTGCAGTGAGACAGAATTCAAGTGCTGTTCTGATGGGGTGTCACCGGCAGAGGGCCCCAATGAGGAAGGCTGCCCGCCATCTTTATGCAAAGAGACACTATTCGGCTGCTGCCCTGATGGAGTTAACATCGCTGAAGGCAATGATTTTGAAGGGTGCGAGGAAGACATGGTGCCATTCCTTTGCAACAAGACTGAGTAAGTTGAATAAAAGGGAGAAGGGGGCAAGCAGGTTCAGGGGGTGTTCTACATTCAATGTGAGAAGTCATCTGAGTCATAAAGTCATTAGAGATATTGTGAGTCGGTTGAGGTTCCCTACTGCTTTGGCCTAGGACAGTTTGGACTTTTTAGAAGCATTATTTGTCACCTATGTTATATAAAGGAATCAACCTGCCCATTTAATAATTAAAGGACATGTTTATATATAGCATTGGAGCTCCCCCAAAATTGAATCCTATGTATGAGCCTGTAAGATGATATTAAAACAGGGTTTGGCAACCTTTTAGGATCCTGATCGACTTATGAGCCTAACTCTACCGATAATGTTGATATTTCACTGTGTAACTTATCAAACATGTGATTCTTCACCCAACAGATCGAAGGGAAAAAATTCACAATATGAAATTATTTATCAGTACAATACAGCCAGCAACATTGCTTTCTGCTCATATTTGGATAAAACAATATGTCATTGTCATGAGATGATCATTACAATGTGTATTTAGAAAAAAATAAATATCATTCTTTACAATCTTGCTAATAAGACGAGGTTTTCTCCCAATTAAAGGCTATAAGATAACAATATTATATTCACCTATAAATAAAATGCGCAGCCCAGCTAATGTTTTTGACCTAAGTACAACATTCCATTGGCATGCGCCTTTCTCTTTCAATTTATAGATTAGAGTTAAGTTATAGTTAATTTTGAAAACAATAGCTATTTCAACAAACTCTTTGACTCAGTTAGTTAGGACTAGTGATTTGCAATTACTTAATTTTATTATTGATCATACTACTAAAAAGATAACTCTACTGTTTTATTTCCTATACACGCTTTGAAGTTACCAAACATTTTAAAAATGTTTAGTTCACCAATGCAGAACATATGTATGGTGTAATTCAAGTGGAAAATTATATACTCTTTAAGGGTTTATGCAGTGCCTACTACTCATGACTATGAAATATGAACTAGAGCTTAGTTACTGTTTTGAGTGCATGTGGGCTAGTTTTCAATATGTCCTCCAGGTGTACACCAGTACATTTCCTAAAAATTCACTATCCTGATTATTTTAACTTGGATTAGGCAATAAAAATCAACAATTACCTATAGAGTACACTTTTAAAAATAGTATCTTGGAAATAAGGATGACTTTACTCAACAGATTTGGTTGCTGCCCTGATGGTCTGGTAGCAGCCACAGGTCCTGACAATGAGGGTTGCTTCACTTGTGAAGGTTCTGGTGAATGTGAGTCATGCAATGACACCAAGTTTGGCTGTTGTCCTGATGGTCTGAGAGCTGCCAGTGGTGACAACTTTACCGGCTGTGAACAGCCAGAGGAAGGTTGGTGTATATATATATACATACATATATATATACATATATATATACACACATATATATATATATATATATATATTAGGTATTGTTGCCAAATATTATTTATTGAAATACGGGACAGTTTAGAAACCTGAAATTTTTCTCGCAATATGCTGTGTAGATGTCGTAGCGGGGGTTCTGGACAGTGAAGCATCCCCTATAGGTGCCCCCTAAAATTTTTTTTTAAAAAAAAGGAGAAAGTGTACATTCTTTTAAGGCTTTGATGATTCAATTAAAATTTCAATTGAATTGTTAATAATTCTAAACTGCATACATAACATCACTTTATATATTGGAAGTTTCATACATGAAAGAAAGGATTAGTCGAATAATAAGTTTTCTTACCTTATCAAATTTTGTTAAATAATTTTTGTCAATGATCCTCCCGCCACCACAGATAACAGGTTCTTGTTACTTGTTTTGAAGAAAGTCATACTTTTTACTCGATGATATGTCTTTCAAGAATTTTGTGTCATTTTTAATGTTGTTATAAAACTCTTGAAAAGAATAACTGTAGTTAACAATCACTTGTAATTCACTGCATATCATTTCTACAGAACATCCATCTGTTTTGTCATGGTGTCCATTTGTTACTCATTAAGGAAAATATACGTTCCGTAGACGCATTGGATGCTGGAATGCTAAGCACAAATGAAATCACACGATGCAAATTTAATACTTTGAAGGGATTTACTTTGTCAAAAAATTATATCTTTAATTGTATCCATTGAAAGACAAAACTCTTCATACATAATCCATACTCAGCTCAGACACTAAGTCAATTAATTGGACAATTGATTCTAGGTCACTAAATTGGATTGAGTTCAACGAACTTAATGGTTCCAGCTTAATAAATATATTTTCCGAAGAAAAATCGTAACTTTTTTCAAGCTATTGTAAAGCAGTACTGTAAAAATAAATCAAATCTGAAGATATTTTATTCTGTTCTTGTGTCATTAGTTTGCTAATAAATTGTTATGCTTGAAGTCCAAAAAAACTGTCTTCTTTTCTTTGCATAATTTTTTTACGGACTGACACAAGCATGTTATGCATCTCATTTACACTTAAATTAGCTGATTCCATTGCAGCAACAATCTGATCAAAAGCAGTACCAACATTGTGGAAGAATGACAAGTAAATTTGAACATTGCCAACCTCTTCACTAAATACTTTTTTTTAGCACTTATACCACTCTTCAATGGATTTAAAATATGATTTAAAAGCTGGCCACACTTTTAAATGTCTATCAGTTGCGGGAGTCAGAGACAAGAATCTTGTAGGAACATGCCGCAATAATCTCAGCCATTCTGTGATGTTTTTAGTTGTGAACTTTAAGGCTTGCAGTTTTCTGTTTAGTGTGTAGGCCTTGTCCTTCTATCTTCTTTACAATGTTTAATACAAAACAGTTGTTTGGCGCAATTTTTTCTTTGCAAATATTTTTTTAGAATGTATTTATACAACCAAAATACCAAAAATCAACTGGATAAAAATACACTGAATAGTTGCATTAGACCAAGGTTTTTTAAAATTTATAATACATCCAAACCTTACTCTACACTCTGGTTAGACAAAATATTATTTAGTTTTATTTGGAAAACTTAATAAATTAACATTAAATATTTATGAACTTATTTTTTTCCTTTAAAAATTTTTACAAGATGTAAACCCTCCCCCCCCTTTAATTTAGATGGTCCACATTACCATAAATAAAAGGCAGGTTAATTACAAGAGAGTTTTTTTATTTTTTATTCAGTAAATAACAAATCTCGGAGAGAGAGAGAGCGAGACATGCTCAGTGTAAAGGCGTTGATAATAATAACAAATGGCCATAACAAACAAGCTGAAATAAACATAATGGGGCACAATTCCAAGAAGGTACAGCAAAGTATTAACAAACAAACATATTTAAATTGACCCTGTCCAGCAAACGAAGTATATCCATAATAACTACATATAGAAATGATAACCTGCTGATAAATAGAACTATCGTAAAGATATATGCTAGTTGCGCTTGGCGACTCTCCAGTAGTAATGTAAAAGACTAGAGTACGCTAAACAATAATGGTTCGTTTTAATTGACATTACAAGTCGCAATAAAAAGGTAACAAGAAATCTAATATATATCATTAAAGTTAACCTACCTAACCACTCACATGATATATGAGCTAACAGCGCGGGCTCGCGGCCCCAGAATTGAGCAACAAGTACATAATTTCAAAAGACTAAGATTCTTAACTTTGACAAGTGAAGTCATATTTCCAACAAGATCCTATAAAATATCTCGCGCACCAAGATGGCGATGTGATGTGACCTCGAACCCATCCGTGAAGCGGATGAGACGAGTCTGCTATTACAATATTTATTTAAAGTTTGACTGAACAACTATGACTTCCAGGGAAATCCTGCAGTCTCATTAGAATTGAAGCTTTAGGTTAAGTTTTAAATTAATATTGCCGAAACATTAAATTTAGAGCCCATGATGCCAAACAGAATTTTGAAGCAAAAAAAAAAAAGTCTAATTTGAACACTAAGTGTCTCACCTAAAAGAATGCAGAGAAATGAGTAACTCGACAATAGAGTCCAGCCGTTTTATACACAAATCACAATCACGTGTTCTCATTTCGCGGGAAGCACGGTCGGAAAGAGGGGTGAGGGGAGTGCACAGTTTCTAGATGGATCTCCGATGATCAGGAAATGATTCAAATTGCGCGCCGGCTAGTCGATCGTTGATACCAGGACACGTTGCTGGCGCGCACGGACCTGCGCATGTAGACAGTCTCTTGTTTGGGTGAGGCGTATGTAGTGTTGGAGCCTTGTTGCAGACTAGCCAAATGGGGGCAGAATTGGTGAGCCAAAACTATCTTTTCACTTTCTTGTTGTAACAACGTTACAAAGACTACAGAATTTAATTTTATTGTTCAGACCTCTAAATTTCAACCTAATCAGATTTTGTCTCTTTTTTCCGACTTTATTCGGGATTAATTCACCTTAAGATTCTAATTTTATCATCAAAGTATTTATATATTTTGTTTGAATTAATGGGAAGGTTAAGACTAGAAATTCTAAAAATAAATATAGGCCTAAAAGGGAAAATATTTTAAATTTGTTTCTAGTTTCCTATGCCGCCCGAAAATTTCCCGAAGTCAAAATGTCATTCTTGCATAAGCCTAGTATATATAATTCAAGATTTGGATTTGTAAAATGGTGGATTCAACCCAACTCTAATATGTGTATAATATTCCTCCTAAGTTGTTCAGTGTGAGGAAAAGGCACTTACCTTAACTTGGCTCGAATAAAGACAATATTATTATTATTATTATTGTTGTTGTTGTTGTTGTTGTTGTTGTTGTTACTATCATCATCATCATCCATTTTTTTCAAACGACTTGGATTCAAATTTGAGTTTAAGGTTTTGTTGGTAAAGTTTAACGATAAGGATGTGATTTTTGCTATATTATATCATGCGTTTTAAGAATAAGACCATATATTTTCTAAATAAAAAATAGTCTTAACAAGAGCTAACATCTCACCTGGTTGGAAATTTGTTTGTGTTACTGTTCTCAACTTGTGGGCCACACTCTTATGATCACCTTGAAGATATCTTAAACCCTTTAATCTGTAATTAGGCTCAGGCGAGGGGTTCTTGCCTGTGACAAAGGAACCGGAGCCCGAAGTGGACTGTGCTGAGTCCGAACATGGGTGTTGCCCTGATGGGCTCACAGTAGCTACCGGTCCTAACTTTGATGGCTGTGGTGTCATCGATACCGACAACTGCACACTGTCTTACTTTAGTTGTTGTCCTGATGGCTCTACACCAGGTATTTATATTAGAAACATCTGTGTATGTTGGGACAGTGATGTAAATAATAATGTTGTGGTCTTAACAATACAGTATTGGATAGACATTAGCACTGGCATACACAGAAAATAACTTTGGGAGGAAGATTGGCCATGTCTTGTATTCATTTTATTATTACTGTACCTCTTTATAGTTGGAAATTTTAGGGGTACTTTTATGTGTAGGCCTATAAATTATAGACCAGTGTTTATAAAAATGTTTAGAAACGTGACCCTATTTTCCACAGCAAAAAACTTTCACGATCCACCATTTTTGATTAACAAAAAAACAGGTAGGGTAATTTTTTAATATACAATTTCTTTTTTTTAAATGTATACATCTAGATGATGTATTATTTAGTAAATGTTTATCACAGTAGTGAAAATTATGAGTAATGTAGAGTAGCATAGAACATAACATGTAGGTGAAACAACCTTTGTTGATAAAATAAACATATTAAAACTATAGTTAAAAACTCTTAAGTTGAGATAGTATTAGTATTGAAAACTTTATACATTTAACCTTATAAAAATATTTTTTGAAAATGCAATATCAAAAGACCAATAAAATTAACAGAAATATAATATAACAAATTAATAGACAAAAATTAGATGATTGAGAAGTGAAGATGATGTTGTATTATAATTTAAAGAATTAATCAAGACAAAAAGGATATAGTATATTTGAAGGTTAAATAATTAAATTTTATATAATACCCCAACATCTTCAGGTCTTTAAGAAAATAACACAAATCATGTTAGAAACAAAATGCATCAAATAGCCTATAGATGCCAATGGAGTGTTATAAAAATATAGAAAAGAGTTAAATTATTAATGTAAAATTTTTTAAGATGGAATAATTATTAATTTTAAAAGAAAGAATGATTATAATAACAAGCATATTCACCCTGCTCTCTATGAGGTAGATGTTATTCATGCGCTCAGCTTAATTAGTAATTACGACACAGAATGGGCAGTATTTTTGTAAATTAGCGCACCTTTAGCTTTTATATAAATTCACCTTAGTTTGTATGTCACCTCACCTGTTTTAATGATTTGCAAGCATTATAATTAGTAATATTTCTTCTTTTAATCATGTTTTTTTTAATGTAGCTGTCATAGGAGTAATTGCAAAGGTTGGTGGTTGATTTAATTTGTTTGTGCCATATTACCTGTGCAAAGGGCTTGATTTAGTCATAAAGAATCTCAAGTGTAAGCAACAATAAAAACATAATATATTAAAACAATGTATATGTTGGTAACCATTCAACATACTACAGCTACGGTACATTGATAGCTAACAATAATTAATATCTATCGGTCATTTCCAAAATTGTAGTGGTTCCTGGTTTGTAATTCCATTTAAGCTCACAAACAAGTTTAAAATCATTTGAACTCCATTAGCTTTCAGGATTATTTAGTAAAATGTTAAGCTAGAAAATGCATCATCCAGGGGACCAGTAGACATAAAAAGTACAAATAATTTGTGAATTAAAAATTATATGATATTTGGAAGGAGGTACACTAAAGAGGGATAGGGGCAAATTAAGTAACAAACACAAAAGGGCCCTTACACTAAAGAGAGTAACACAGTTAATTTCTAACTTTCCAATGGCAGCAGTTTAAAATGTGAACTATGTTTTTCTTTTCATTGCAAAAGCCATATTGTGCCAATTCCCTTTAATGTGTTTCCATCCCTCTTTATTCTACATCTATTTTAATAATATAAAACTATTGCAAGCTCTGGACCCTCTGTGACAACATAAGGCCCTGTTCATGCATAATCAGTTAAGATCACAGTATTTCTGCTTCGTATTACCACAGGTTGTTTCATTTGGGAGGCCTTATAGCACTTGTCTTCAAGATGATGCCCACAGGCAGGCACCCACCCACCGAGATATTTGTGACTTTCCTAACAAGTTTTGCATAGAAGATAAACAATATTTTGGTTCCACTTATTCATAAAACCAAAATACACATCTCTACATAGTGATGCAAACCTTGACAGTTGTTCATGATTAAGAATATCATCCTACCCCCGATCTATGAGAAAATGGCCAATGAAATGCAGTGCCAAAGATCACACTTAATTGAATCCATTTGAGTGCTAATTTGCACATATTAAGATATGTTTGACTTTTTAAATAAATCATATGAAAACCACTTATGATAGTTATTAATTTTTCCAAGCCCTTTAATTTTTTCAATCCAAACATTGATAAGGAATAAAATAAGGGCAAACACCCACATTGTTAATGTCATAGTTACTGCCTGGAAGAAATATGTTTCTGCCTTGCACATTATTTTAAAATCTTGATTGCGCGCCTGGACACACACAAAAAAAAGTTGAGTAATCCTGCTTTATACTGCTGTGTACTATAGCAAGTAATTTTGTGCAGTTATTTTAGATTTCACTGGCATTAGCAGAAACATTATTAATTATATTTTAAAACTCTTCACTTAATTTTCCGTGCAGTGCATCTTATCTCTCATCTGGGCTAGCCACATGTTTACACCAACGGGAAAGGTATAACTTAGAGCACGTTCACTCACAATTGTTTGAAGGGAATAGGAAAACCATTTAAGACAAAACACCTTAGTAAGGATTCAAACCACAACTTCCCCATCACAAGTAAACCAAACTTTGATCCACGCGAGAGTCACTTAACAGCCCCCATCACTGGTTGGTTTCAAGGC
The DNA here is from genome assembly GCA_902151455.1 of Timema bartmani. Taxonomy (NCBI): domain Eukaryota; kingdom Metazoa; phylum Arthropoda; class Insecta; order Phasmatodea; family Timematidae; genus Timema; species Timema bartmani. The sequence continues at coordinate 89,194 of CABFWB010001094.1, read as the reverse complement.
TTCCTAGTTGAGGTGCTAGCTTTGTGATGTTCTTTGTAGCTTTGGGCCCACAATATGAAGGTTGCCGCATGCCCTGTGAGGATGAGGTTTACGGTTGTTGCGCCGACCGTGTCACACCGGCTCATGGACCTAGCCAAGAAGGCTGCTGTCTTAACACACCATATGGTTGCTGCCCTGATAACACTCTCCCGGCACAGGGAGCCAACCTCGAAGGTAAATGTTAAGGTGATGGTTGCGTTGGGTCAGGGCATGCATGCTTCACTCACTGGTATTGTGTACACACAATTTGGGGACATGTTTATTGAATGTAAATAATTTGTTTTGTTCTTGATCAAATTATGTTTCATTTGTTTTTATTTTAGGTAAAAAATCACTACAGTACTAAAATCTATTTGATTTGTGAAAAATGAAATTATTGTGTATTAAATCTTGAAGGTAACCCAGTACAGATATCCCATTGGTGAAGTACACATACTCTAAACTTATTTTTTTAAATTAAGTATATTATACATATGAGCAATTTTTTTAAATCAAAGAACATAAAATATAAACCATTAAGTAACAAACGTATATTTTCTATTTCCTACTAATAGACTTTTGCTTAAAACATCTGTAACTTTTAAACTTTTAAAAACATTCTTATCAACATGAATGTAAGGAACACTTAAACATTAACTTATAAATACATCCAAGAAGGTTTTGGCCGTCTATTTATAACAATTCAATGGGGGAAGGGGGGAAGGTTCAATTGATAACATAATTTAAATTATAAACTTGTAACACATAAGAATTAATTAAAGTCTTTGCAACATTAATTCAAAAATTACACAACATAAAATTACTATTTTAAGATTTTTTTTATATAAATTTATAGGCCCATACTAAAGCTAGTATATAGGTCCACACTTTATTCTATTGAAAATGGATCTTTATAATATTTACTAGGGTTGTACCAATGTGGTTACCGATGAATTGTTATCGGGCGATTATTAGTGCATCGGTAATCAATCGTAATCAGTGATTATTATGCCAATTAATCAGGGTTGTTTTTTTTAAGTAAAATGTAAAGCAAAATTTTCTAGGTTTAGTGATCAAAATCGCAAAAAAAAAAAAAACTTATACACACACTGCATCTAGGTTGTGGGCCATGTAAAGATTACATAACCAGATAAAGAAATCATATTGTTGATAAAACTAACAATCTAGTTCCAACTTTCATCAATTATGCAAATATTAATCAAAAATTAAGATTAACAAAGCTTTAACTTTTGATTTTTAGATAAAATCTTTTTGTATTAATTACATTAACTGTAACTGATCATATTTCCCAATAGTTATTAATAAATAATCGGGGTACACCTCTAATTTTATAGATTCTTTCCCCCCATATGGATGCTGTGCAAGACAGTCAAACCTACCTTTCCCAGAGGTATATGGTTCATCAGAACTGACTGTACAACCTTTACTAACCAGAGTTGTATTCCCACTAGGCTGTGGCTGCCAGTACAGTACTTACCGCTGCTGTCCAGACAATGTAACAGCAGCTCGAGGACCTAGTAATGAGGGGTGCGGATGTCAGTATACCCCTCACGGGTGTTGTCCCAATGGTTACACCCCTGCGGCGGGACCCAGCTTCCAGGGATGCCCATGCTACACCTTCCAATTTGGCTGCTGTCCCGATGGGATCACCATTGCAAGGGGGCCTCAAAACCAAGGTAGACTTTGTGAGGTGATGGATAAGTTTTCCTCCTTGTTTTAGTGTGAATACATGTTATTGAGATTACACAGCTAAGCCAGTGGTTGGCAACTGACTTTAACCCCGATGGTTGGGATTTGAACCCAATTGGCTGCACTGGAGATGTTTTAAATGCAGTGGTTTTCTTTTCTTTTCCAAAATGAATGGTAATGTAGCTTCTTAAAATGAACCATCTTTATCCTGTTTCTAAGATTAGACAAAACATAGTTTAACTCACTCATACCCATAACCCATGACCCTAAAGTGTGAAAATAAAATAATTTCTAAAGTGTATGAAAATTATAGTTTTATAGTGAAAGGTAGCACAAATAAAACTAAAAATACTAACACAAAGAGTATTTACAAACACTTTAATATTCTGATCCCACTTGTAGTCATCTTCAGTAGAGAATAGATTTAACAGGAAGTTTGCTTCAATGAGAAGTTTTCATCCTTCAACAACTGAGTTGGCATTACTGAAGCTATCTTCCGGTTCAGTATACTACCTCTCGAGGAGGATGCCATGTGGCATCAAATATTGTTTTTTGATGTAGCATTGAATCTTACTACCTGTTCGTGTTGTACGCTTAAGTACTAATTACGCTAATGGATTAGAAATCAGGAAGGTTGAATTTAGAGGAAGTGATCCCGCATTCGCGTGGAGGGATAGTGGAAAACCATTTAGGAAAAACCACGCCAGTTCACCCGAGTGAGGTTTGAACCTCGATCTCCCCATCCTCAAAAGTATTGTTATGTATGTTAGTACTCACTATGCTAATGTTTTGACTTTTATTTGTGCTTTATTTTTCTACGATGCTATCATATTTATATATGACTTATAATTAAATTGATAATTTTATCCAAACGAAAAAGATAATAATTTTTTTTGTAACTCAACAAAGCAATATTAAATTACATTTATGCTCAGTAAAAACGAGTGATTAAAAAAGTAGTAGAATAGAAAATATTGTTAATTTCAAACAAATTTTTAGTTCCTGATTACGCTAGTGAAAAATGTTTGAATCACCAATGAGGCAAAAAAAATTAGCTTCAAAGTACTATATAAGTAAACATACAAAAGTAAATCAAATACAGACATAATAATATTAGATGTATTTTTCAAAGAGTTAATCTTGGTTATGATTCTCATCAATAATTTAAAAGGAAGGAGTAGGTTTATTTAAAGTGGGCCACAAAATTAATTTGACAAAAGTTAGAAATGTAATCTCAACTTGTATCACATATAAAATTGTAAGACAGACGTTTGTAACTTTAACACCTTATAATGTAAAATTTGGCCCTTACTAATGTAGAACTTTTTTTTCCACAATATTGGTAAGACCTTTTGCGCGTGCATCTCTGTTTTTACTTGATTCATTGTATCAAGATTAAAATAATAAAACGAATTTTAAACATGTGTGGCACTTCAATAGATTTCGTGCTCTGGAAATGGACTTCACTTTTATGTGTTTAAAGATTCTGCTGCTACCAGCACAATATGCATCAACTGCACGGTGCCTATAAGGAAATGTTAATGATGTAATGATATTTATAACTCATTAAATATTTTATATGAAATAGTTGTGCCGATGAATAGCTTTGGTGACATTAAAATTTTAAAGTATTTGTTTTACTATATGATAATCTATGGGCCAGCAGATTCTCTGGTAAGCGTTTGGAAAACTCTATTCATATTTCATTCAATTCTTCTTAATTTGATTATCAGTTGGGCCCAAAAACGGATCATGGGTGTTATATAATCTAACTTTTTCATGATTTTCCCCACTGTTTGAAAGAAACAAAAATTATCTCCATGGACATGAAAGAAGGATGATAAATAGTAAGTGATACAAACACTAGATGTCTTTTATAATGAAGAGAGGGTGATAGTTCACAATGACATTGCTGCCACAGGACAAAATAAATCATGATTTCCTCTTAAACAGTGTAGAAATCACATTATGAGTAGTCCTTTTATTTGTTCTTGAGGCTCTTAACCTTCTTAAATGGATAAAATCATATATTTATTTTAGGATGTCAAAGAGAATCTCACAACAATCATCTTCAGCTTTCTATGAAACAAACGATACTCTCTCAAAGGTCCTTGGCATGTTGTGGTCCTTGTTTGCAGGGTGTGGGTGTGAGAACACACAGTTCGGCTGCTGTTCTGATGACAGGACCCCAGCCAGTGGATCCGAGCTACAAGGCTGTGGATGTGAAGCGTCCAAGTTTGGCTGCTGCCCTGATGGTGTGGTGGAGGCCCAAGGAGACAAGTTCGAGGGCTGCGACGATGTTCCGCTCAACGCTGCAGGTATGGAACTACAATAGCCGATGCAGGCTCCATCAACTAAGCACGGTATTAATATTGAACTGTCCTACACTTTATCTCAATCGGTAACATTTCTATCGACAGAGCTATTGTATGGACCTAGGTTTGAATCTTGGCAGGGCACAAAAACTTATCATAGTGCTGAACTGAAGTACCAAGCACTGTGTCTGTTTTGGAATTAAGTTAGTTTGTAAGTGTCATTTTTAATCAATGTTATCAATAGGATCAGAAATTTACTGTTAGTAACAAAAAATAATAATATTTAATCTGCTATGGATTGAGTTTCCTCGTTCACACAATATACAACTTCAAAAGTTTACATTTTATACTTCATTTATTTGGGCTATGTTAACTTGCTATGAATATAGTTTATGAGTATTCCCGGTTTACAAGTGTTTAGAGGTAGTGGCCACACACATGAGACCTCTAGAAACAAACATCAAACCTGTTCCTACTCTCTCTTTCTCTACCTACTGCTAGTATCTAGTACAACCTTTGTTGGTATCGATCCACCACGAGGAGTCTGCGGGGTTAAGTGTTTTTACTCCGAGTCAATCTGAAACAAGCTGCTTAGAAAGCTCTTGAGTAATAAGTCGAGGAGAGTCAAACTTGAATTCAATAAAAATATATACTTTTCTAGTTTTTATAAAAAATAGAATGATTATTAAAAAAATTTAAAAAAATATTTTATTAAAATAAGATTAAGTTTTTTAAATAAAAAAATATCTTTGAAATTACAACAATTATTAATATGATTATTAAAAAAAATTAAAAACATATTTTAAAATGAAAATAAGATTTTTTTTGATAAAATTTTTTTTATTGAAATTACAATAGCACTAATATTTTCAAATACTATGAAAATAACATATGCTAACTGCATATTCCACAAATAACATCCAGATTTGCGGGCCATGGAATTTTAAGTTTTACACCTTATATCACTGTATCTAAAAAAAAAATATTACATTGGCAAAAAATAAGTCACCTAATTAGACCAAATTGCTGTTATATTAATGGTAGTTAATGACAGTATCAACAAGATCCGAGATCGAGCACTCAACAGAAGGGAATGTTGCCTCAATCATTGGGATAGAGACAAATCTTTGGCATTGACACATCCAGGTAACTGTGCCCCCACAAATTGTTAATATATAGCCAGTCGCTAATCGTCTGGTATTCTGATCATTTGTGTAATCAGCCTTAGAGAAATCACTTAGGGCGATGTTAACATCTTTCTTGCTGTACTTAATTCCAAAGTCACGCATTTTTTCTAAAGTACTTAAACACACGTCTTACTGCATCCCAGCGTCTTTCGTCAAAGTGTGTTTGAAATCTGCTGAGAAGATTGAAAGCAAACATAATGTCCGGACGTATAGTGATTGCTGCAAATATTAGTTAGCCGATGGCTTCACGCTATGTTATCTTCTCTTCTAGACTGTCATTTTTACTTCAGCTGTCAGTACAATCTGTAGATCAGCTGGTATACTAATTATTTTCTCATCTTCCAGGTTAAATCTCTTGAGTATCGGTAATAATTATATGAAGCTTTTACAGTTAATTGAGATTGATCCATCTTTTGCATTTGATCTTATATCCATTTCAACATAATACTCTGGCTCACTGAAAGTTACTTCGAAGGCAACTTATATTTCATCTATTACCTTCGTTAGGGTCTTCTCATTTTCTCCTAATATTAAACTGCCATCTATATAAATTACGAGAAGAACCAAGTTATTCTCAAACTCGCCACTATAAACACATTTGTCAGATTGAAATGGCTGGAAACCAATTTCCTATATGAAGTTGTCGAACTTCTTGTTCCAACAGCTTGGAATACGTTTAAGCACATAGAAAGATTTCTTCAATTGGCACGCCTGGTTTGTGGATTCCCTCATTCCTTTAGGAAGCTCCATATATACATCTTTTTCCAATTCATGGTGAAGAAATGTGGTTTGTACATCAAACTGAGAAATCTTAATGTTTATTATTACAGCCAAGGAAGGTAAGACGTGGATTGTATCAAATCTTGTCGCTTGAACATAATTTTCTGAGTAATCAACTCCTTCAATTTGTAAAAATCCCTTGACGATAAGTCTTGCTTTGTAATATTTGATTTGCCCATCAGAATGCCTTTTCACATTAAACACCCATCTTGATCCAATACTCCTTTTATCAGGCTGTAGGGGTACTAATAACTCCCATGTGTTATTTTTCTTTAGGGCATCAAGTTCTTCATCAATTTCCACTTTCCATTTCTTTGCATCAGGACTACTCATTGCATCAGCTTCAACAAGGTTAACTTCATAGCACCTGGGAGGTCACAACGTTTCTCAAGAACACAATACTTTTATGTCGGTTCTTTGAGCTTATTGTCATCTACATTTACGTTATGAGGTTCTTATAGATTTTTGACATATTGAAGATCCTCGTTCTGATCTGGTTCATCACAGGAATTTATGTTCTGGCTTTCTTGAGGAACCAAAACTCTATTTCTTCTGGGAAGATTTACATCAGTACCTTCATTAAAAATTACGTTCCGAGAAATAGTAGTTTTCTTCATCACCGGGTCAAACCATTTGTAATTTGTAGAGTATCCATCCATCATACCCAACCAGGATAAGTTTTTTCTGTTTTGGCTCCAACTTGGTACATCTTTATTTCGGTATAAGTATAAATGCTTCATTGCCAAACACCTTGCTTCCCACCATGCCAAATTTTAAATGGTGTTGAATTCAGAGTTTTAGTTGTGGGAGTCCTGTTTAATATGTAAGCTACTGTGTTCAGACCACAAATATTGTTTAGTATGAATACATCTACTGAGCCAGCTGTGCGCTATTCTTTGTGTGATCAGTTATATTCACTAGCACTAGGTGTTAACACCGCATTGACCCTTCTCCCTTAATGGCTCTGGGTTCGCTCATCCCACGCTTTTCTTAGTATAACGGATAAAACGGTGAGTTCAAGCGTCTTTTAGCTCTCGGGGTACACAGTCATGAAACTCTCTCGTGTAAAATAACTAATAAGTGCTCAAGAATCAAAATTGGGGTGCCCCAGCTATCATCTCATCACTCCAGGTACTCTGTAACCGTTCGCAAAGGTAGGCTCATAATTAATTAATTGTCTCCCTCTATATTTGATAATTTAAAGCTTTTGTGAATAATCTCACCTGTTAACACCGCACAGATCTAGTGGCGTGGCACATCTTTCGCGTAAAGCATAAAACGTGCACTTTCCACAGTTGTTATCATCTCTCTCTCTCTCTCTCTCTCTTTGATCTGGCATTTTAATCTGCTGTGTATGGAACAGTCGTCTCATGTTGAATTCCATGACCCGAGAGGAAATCTTAAAATTCTTTGTTACAAAATTCAGACCCATTATCCAAACATAGAGTTTTCACCATATTATGACTAAGTTTTTTTTTTTTGCAAATATTCACGTACTCCTTGAAACAATCAAGATTGTTCGACTCATGTTTGATAAACATTACTGTTCCTTGGTGGCTATGCAGATAAGGAAAACATGGAAATATATGGGAATTATTTGATATTAGGGAAAACGGTGAAATGGAAGGAAATTTAATCGATAATAAGGAAAAGTCAGTGAATTTCAATAATTGACTGATTCTGCACCTAAACATTTGAGCAAAAATTAGAGATTTTGTTTCTCGATGTTAATAAAATGCTTTTCCTAGATATGTAAATCTTAATATAAGATGGTTGTACAATTTTTGTTTTATAACACAATAGTTTTTTGGTCCATTATTTGCGCGGGTAAGCCGCATCAAATCTGTATCAAATTAAAATGTTCAACATCCGGCCACCAACATTTATAAAGTTTATATTTGTACAATCTTAAATTAACTATATCAATCTCAAGGCAATCATTGCAATCAATAAATTAAAATAAATTAATCTTTGAAAAAATCTTACCTAACACCCAAACTGACTGTACAAAAGAACACAATATTTACCTAATCATGATAAAGATTCTTTTATTGGTTTAACAATTTAGAGGCCACCCCTCCCTCTTGCCCCTCTCCCCATCTTTAATACATTTCTTGGACCCCTAATGTTAAATTCAACACTTTCCAATTTGTTGGGTGATCTTTTTACTAAATTGTCAAATATAAATTTTCTTCCACGCTAAAAGGTAGATTTTCTAATGGGGTTGGAGGGATTTTAAGCTACTCTAAATCCTGCCCCCATTCCTTTTCTATACCCACATTCCAATTTTAAAATTTTAAGACGTAATTGTTTATCTGATAATGTTCTTTTAAGTGCCCGTGAAATTTCAATTTCACCCACATCGAAAATAGTTTTTTTTTTCCTATTAGTTTAATTGTGAGCCCTCATTTCTTAAACCAATTTTGAAGTTTTATATATTCACTATATTTTTTTATCATAACTATATGAAATTATTTAAATTTTCTAACACACTTTGAAAGGTTTTTCTATTTTTTTTAATTCCTAGCTCTCATTTAACCTAGACCTTGATCTTTTTTTAATATTTACTCATTTGTTAAATGCGGAATTTCTATTTCCTACCATATCGAAGGATGGTGTTTTCTATAAGTTTTGAAATTTCTTCTCATTCCCCATTTCACCGCCATTCCTTCAATTTTTAATTTAAAAGTTTAAAAAAAATTTCTTTTGCAGTGTTCTCTTTACCATCTCGCCAAATTTCAACTTTTTATCACACCGATAAATTTGAAAAATTTAGTTTTGAAAATTTACAGCCCTCAATATTTCCCGCAACCCAGTTTAAATTTTAAATATTCAAACTCTTATGCCTATTTAGGGTTTTTTTCCTTATATATAACATAAAATTTCAATAATCTACTAAAAAGCTGTCCAACTTGAAGTTAGCTAAGGGCCTCATTTTATATTCCTAGACATTGTACGGGCACATGTGGAAATTAGGCCTATACAATATTAGTAATGTTTTTTTAGTTACCTACTAATATATTAGATTAACAGTTTTATAATAATTGCAATACAGTACAGTACATCAAATAATACGTTTTACACAATTTAAGTCTTATCATGTTTAAGGAACTCCTAGATGATGATATATATATTTTAAACTTTTCTAATGTGTTGGACAGGCCTAATCTATTATACAAAGGGGTGTTTTATATATTTGAAAACTTTGAAATGAACACCTTTCCATTTTCTGGACTTTAATTTTGAAATTTAAGAATGTTAAAACCTTCAATATGGTTTGGAGTAGTCTTTACATCTGCTTGACCAATTTCATCTTCTACCACACTGAAAGGTAGTTTATTCTTTTAGTTTTGGAAATTTCGAAGCCTTACTGGAAATTTAAATTTTCTACCCCACCTAAAAGTGTATATATACATATACAACCCCTCCCCCCCCCCTCCCATGACTTATTTCCCAAGGTTTCTTTGAAAATTTTGAGAATCTTCTGGTTATTTTAAGTAGGCCCCTACATTCCTTTCAAATATAAATTTTTTACCACACTGAGAAGAAGTTGTTTTAGTTAATTTTGGAAATTTTATACCCACAGCCCCCCCCCTTCCCCCATTTGTACCACTCCCCTTTAAAAAGTTCAGATTTTAAGATTTATTTGGTTTTCCAAGGTAAATTTCTACTTTTCTGACATTTAGATTTTCTACCACACTGGATAGCTATTTTTCTGATTATACCCCATCCTATTTCCCAGAGTCTCATCAAAAGATTTAAGGTTTTCAATCTTCTATGATTATTTAGAGTGGTCCCTTTACCTTCTTGCCAAATTTTAACTTTCTACCGCATCTAAAATAATACATTGATGAATTTTGAAAACTTTCAACCCCTTGTTCTCTTCCCCTTCTCATAGAAGTAAAATTTTTTAAGTCTTATTTGTTTATCTGGGGCTGTAATTCTACCTACCTACCAAATTTATATTTATGACACTTAGTAGCTTTTTTATGTTTAACCCCTTCTTCACCTATGTATCCTGGAACCTCATAAAAATTTAAGGTTTTCAAATTTTTATGATTATTTAGAGTGGTCCCATTACCTTTCTGCCAAATTTAATTTTTCTACCTCATCCAAAAAGGTTTTTTTTAAATGATAGTTTCAAACCCCCTCCTCCACCACTCTATTTTGAAATCTACTAATTTTAGATTTTTCAGTTATATGGCGCAATCACTCTACCTTCATGTCCAATTTCAGTTTTCCAGTTCTTCTGGAAGTAGGTTTTCATTTCCGGAGAGATTTAGCCTACATTTAGATTTATATATAAAGAGAGAGCTTCACACAGGGACACAAATAATACTTAAAACATTAAATACTAGAAAAAGAATAACTTATAAGAATGTTGATGTCTGGTAGCCTAGGTTTTTTCAAAAGTATCTTATCATTGTATTTAACTAAAATATTCCTATCTACCAAAAAATATATAAAAAGTTTAGGTCTGGAATCTTTCAAATTTTTTCTGGAAAACCTGGAAAAAATCAGGGGATTTTATACAAAAGTATTACTCGTTTGCTCTTGTTTGTAGATGCCTGTACACAAGAGAAGGACAGGGGGTCCTGTCGAGACTTCACAGTCAAATGGTTCTTCGACACAGAATATGGCGGCTGCTCCAGGTTCTGGTACGGAGGCTGTGATGGGAACAACAACAGGTTCAAGAGTCAAGAAGAGTGTAAGGCGGTGTGCATCGAGCCTCCAGGCAGAGGTAAGGGCATGGGTTGGTCGCTGATAGTGCACTCCACAAGTCATGTACTGTACTGGACACAAATACCTTCTGTGGCCTCAAATGTGAATACACTTTTTAAAGTTATTTAAGTTAGTTTTTCAATTAGATCTGGGTCAAATTCAATATTTTAAAAGTCTGAATCTTGGATCAAAATTTTAATTTCACTTCTGAAAATTGATTATCCCCAAAGGATTTTAGGTTTCCATGGTTACAATTAGTATCAATTCTATTTTTACTCAGTGTCAAATATATTGATTCCCTTAAGCCTGTGAGAATCCATAATTTTTGAATTTTGAATTGAATTCGAATCTAAGCCAACTGACTCGAATCAAATCCAATCTCATGTCCAAAAGAATTCCAAGTCTAGTCCGATTCAAATCGCACTCTTAAAATAAAATTAGTCAAACACGAAATTAATAATATGTTAAATTTATTTTATCGAATCAAATCTTAGTTGAATCCCTTGTTTATCAATGTTTTGTTATTTTTAAAATCTAAATCTAAATCTAAATCGAATAATTTAATTTAGGCTTACTATGATTAGGTTTCACATGGAATCTGTGCTTGTTTTTCTACTTTTTTAAGCTTTAAAATTCAATCCAATAATAAAATATTTCAATAATTTTGATTAACGTTATAAATACAAAATTTATTTTAAAAATGTAAAAAATAGCACTAATTATAAAAGATGGAAAAGCAAATAAAGATCACACCACTTTTTTAATCACAGTGCAGAGGTTGATTAATATTTTCTAAAAGGTGGGCCTAGTTACTTTTTTAAAATAGTCCTACAAGATATTTGCTGTCGTAAACAACTACAGTATACCAATCTCATTCCTTTATGAACTGTAACGTAGTTTTTATTTAATTTTTTTAATTTGAGGTATTTAACATACACTTACTGAACCGACTAATTATATCAGCTCACGAGAATTTCTATGAGCGTGAGTGAAAGGGCCTACCAATTTTGACGGCAAAAGCATTTTCACATACCTTCCAGGGTTCTTTTACATGCCACAATCAAAACAGGACTAACGGCTTTACTTCCCCTCCAAAGAAGTTGTACTTTGGAATTTTATTGCTCAAGAAAAATCTGTTGACACCGGCTGGGTTTTAACTGATGAACATTGGGTCCTGAGGCGAGCACTTTACCCCAAGACCACCGAATCAATTGTAAATCAAGTTAATTTATGTAATCACTCTATCACATAACTGGTTTCCGGCTCTATTATATTAATTTCTTAAGTATGTATATATTTGGAAGAAGGTACAAGAAAGGTGGATAGAAAACATATAAAAGGGAACAAAAGTAAATATGACTCATAAATTTGAATTGTTAGCTAAGCCCATCAAATCGGAATCTAGGATTTATTTAGACTTAAAATCTTGAATTGAATTTGAATCTTACCAAGAATCTGATTAGAAGATTCACACAGGCTTACCTTTGTTCTTAGTTTTTACAACTTTGATGTAAACAACACTGATGACTCAATACTGTGTTACATCATTACAGGTGAGTTCTGATCTCAAGCCATTGAGAGGCAAGTTGCTCACAAACTGGGGCATGGTATGGATTAGCTTTATTTTCTACAAGGATAATCTCTTTAAGTTTCTTTAAGTCACTTTTAGTTGTACATAAATTAATAAGGGTTTGCTCTAGAACGTTAATCGATTAATCAGTAATCAATTATGTTTTCTTATGGCCTGTAAATTCTAGTAATTTTTTTTTTCATACTAATTCAACATATAAAATGGTAATAAAATTACTAAGGCAACTTTTATATGGAAGCTATTGCAAACACTACATCGATACCTAAATGTAGGAAGGATAACCAGTTCACTTATATGATTTGTGTTAGGGTAGCAAAACCCATTTTAGGCAACCTTTACTGTGACATAGCTGTACATAATTTTATTGATAAGGTTCGTAATTTTTGAATCAGGAATATTACTTTTAAATTGAAGTTGAAGTTGACAACTATTCAAAATGAAGTCGAAGTCTTTGAAGTTTCACAAACTCCTAAAGAACAGTATTCTAATTCCTATAGTTTCAAATATAGAAATAATTGTTATCAACTATAAATGTGTTTGTTTTTCTCGCAGAGGCTTGTTTCTTGCCGAAGATTGAGGGCCCATGTGAAGGCTACTATCCCACTTGGCACTACGATGCCGAGAGGAAGCAGTGTCGCCAGTTCATCTATGGTGGCTGTCTTGGAAACAACAACAAGTTCCAAACAAGGGAAGAATGTGATGAACTTTGTGTCACCCCTGATACTATTGGTAATATGAAATAGTTCTCATTTCTCACATTTCTAAGGTTTTGTTTGTTAAATTGGTATTCTTGATTTAATTTTGAGCTCTCAATTCACATATTAATTTCCAAATGGATTAAGGGTGTGCGAAGTCCACCTCTTTTTTTTATTAAAAGCAAAGTCAAATTGAACATGTAAAATGTTCTTGAAGCCGAATCAAAGTTTGAATACATTTTTAAAAAAATTAAGAGATGAGTACTTAAAACAAATGAAGAGATATATCTTGTGCATTTTTACAATACACACTAAATATCATGAACAAAGTGTTTCAAAAATGTGAAACACGTTTTTGTATTAATCAACGCAACTAAGGCTAACAAGGTGAATAATCTCACAAACACAGCTCTTATAAGGCTGCAAAGATTCAAGGGCAGTATGAAGAGTAGACCAGCTCACAGGACTCTCAAGAGACTGCAAGAATTTGAGAGAAGTTACGTGAACCGACACAACTCCTGGGAGTACAAGTCAATGGTACACCAAGAAACTTGCTTGGGGTACTTTGTTTCCAATTGGTAATTTAAGAGGTACTTTTAAGATGTATGAAGGTATATGGTATATTCTTTGAGCATCAAATCGTAAACCTGGTCTTAAATAGCCTATGGATTCAACACAGCCTCATTTATATAAATTAAAATTTTAATTCATATGTTTGAAGCTTTTGTTAAACTTATTTGTGATCTTGGTATGGCAAATGTCCTGTTTGTTCCTCCCTTCTTGGATGCACCACTGGAGCGAGTATTTGAGGGGCGCAGGTTAAACCCTCTTAAATGACTTCTAGAAACTAGGTTAAGGAATTCTAACTACAAAAAGAAAGATCAAAACTTTCCCTCAGTTAACGATGTTGGATTTGAAGCCAGGAAAGTATCTTATGTCCTTGAAGGTATCCTACCTCACTCGATGACAAATGTGCTACACACGACTTTAATGGTTAGTCTTAAAAGGCTGGGTTACAACCAGACATAGATATAAAAAGACACAAACCTAGTGATTGACCACTACAGTGGTGTGTTAAGATATTTTATGACATTAAAATATGATTATTAAAGATTTAAAAATTATAAAATGTAATAAAGGTGTACTAATCTAGATATCAAGCAGTTATTAGTGCATTGGCAATGAAATATTATTGCTGATCATCATATCAATTAATTGTGAATTTTTTATCATCCCAATTTTAAATACAGTGTATTTAAAAAATTCATACCATACCAGTGAAAATGAACCAGACTTAGAAAAATAAGCTTTATGTGATATATTTTTGTCTCGTAAGACAATTTATTGAACTAATTAAACAACTTAAATATAATATGTTTTTTAAACTTTACCTTAAAACTAATGATCTTTTCAAAAAAATAAATAAAAAATATTAAACTAAAGGAAAAAATTGTGGCTAGGAATTTGTTGGAGGTTTCATGCTGAAAGAATTAAATAATCTTTTGGAACTAATCAGTGCAAATGATCTATCGAGGCATGAGGAATTAATTTCAATAATTGGTAATAAATAGTCAACATTCTTTTAAAAACAAACACATTTGATTTAAAATAATGAATTTAATACTCTAAAGAAAACGTTCAAACATTTTGATTAAATAAATGCAACTCTTTTGTAAGTATATCTTAGCCTTTGTTTTTTAATTGTTTGTTAGTTGATTACTCGATGGTTTGAAACTGTTTAGATGCTTGTGACCAGCCTAGATTTGAAGGTCCATGCCGTGGTAATTTCTCCCGTTGGTATTTTGACAAAGAGAGTGGGATATGTAGTGAGTTCTCATATGGAGGCTGCAAAGGAAATGGCAACAACTTCTACACTGAGTCTGCATGCCATCAACAATGCTTGCAGCCTGGGAGAAGTCGAGGTTTGTGACTGAAACATTATATATTATGTTTCTCTACCTTTATTTAAAATATTTATTATAGCACAAGTTGACATTTATACTGGGCAATATTTCATGCAAGCTACTTTAATATATCTTGTAATATTACCTAAAATCATTCTTCATAAATATATATTCTAACACATTAAACTGACTTATAAAGGCATTCTCCTGATTTCACATTAAATATATGAGAAAATAAACCAATAAATTGTAGTATTAATCAGTAACAATATTTTTATTTTTTAAATTAACTGCAAGGTTTTCACATTATTAACATTAAATAAATACTGACTGGTAAAAGTAAAATATTGATAATGAAGAAGTTTTTCTGAGACACTATTCTATAAATATTCATTCTATCAGGTCTATGAATAAATTAAATTAGATATAGTAACTTGTAGAGCTGTCATAAAAATAAAATATACATTATTACGTACTGTTTAAACAGTTTCTTAATTTGTGTTTAACCCTCTTAGTGCCACGCCTATCCCAGAATTCGTGCGCGAAGAAAGCCAGAGGCCTGTTAGGTTTTATGTGCAAAAAATGCCACAGCTATTTCCTCATTTTTTAAGGGTTTGCAAGAAAATTCACCAAACCTTTATTTATGAAGCGATTATTTTGATTTTTCTATCATTTTAATCCGTATGTACTGTTCTTTAACATTAATATATTAGTACAATTTAATTAAAGTTATCTAGTTTCTAAATTTTAAATTTGATTTAACTTTTTTTTAATTTTTAATTTTTTTCAAAACTAATGCTAACTAACATATTTAATAAAATATTTTATATATACATTTCAATATTGTTTTGTTGTAGTGCATTTAGTTTTATACAAGAAAATAAATTTTTGAATATATATGATTATAAAGAGTAATTACAGGAATTTTTATTTGATATCCTACATTAAATATTTTAGGTCGTTATTGCTTAGCTTACAGCAAGATTTATTACATTGCTTACTTCATGAATAAATATTTAGGCCTACGCATATTGAATGCATTTTTCAAAAACCTTTTATAATGAATAATTTCATATTAAAAAAATATATACATACATTTATAAATTCACTACGCCTATTTACTTACATTGGTAAATAAATTGTTTCATTCACACGACATAACATGAAAATCTAAATAGTATATTTTTCTAAACTCAGAACAATTTAATCTGTACATTTGAAAACTGTTTACAAAATTATTTACATCAGTATGAATGTTAGCCACACTTATATTTTTACTTGCAGCTCGTACATAAACTGGCATTGCACTTAGCACATTGAGTACGTGACTCGTCCACCATTGTAAATGTACTAAACACCCAGTTCCAATAACAACTATTTATGGTTGATTTTTGTTGCCAGCCTTATATCAAATAACAGAGGGAAATGTTCTTTTTCCAATGATATATGACACTACTACACTGTCTATCAGATAAAGCGAGAACTAGCTCAAATCTGGAGAGCCGACCTCATCGGCTCTGGACTTTTACCGGTGGTAGGCAATGCCAATCAGATCGGCTCGTGGCACTAAAAGGGTTAAAATAAATAAATAAATCTATTAATAAATGGTGAGCTTAAAATAATTGTTTGAGCACAGTGGATCTATATACTAATTTTTTTTTTAGTCAAATGCCATGTTAATGTTATTTTATTATATTTTAAATCACAAAATTTAAATAATAATCTAAACAAAGATAAGAATGGAACCAAACGGTTGTATTAATTTAATATTGAAAATAAGAAATAAGGTCAATGTATTTACATTTACCAGCCATTGTAGACCCAAAAGTTCATATTCAAAATACAAACCATCATGGTTTCTTTTGGGGTGCATCAGAATACTGATTTGACTGCTGAAGAGTCTTTATGTGCCCCGAAAATTGCGGTAATGTGCTATGTTTGTATGTGAACTTTTGAAGCTACAGTGTTCTGGTATCTGGGTGTTTATAGGCCTAGCACTTTTTTCTTCCTTTTAATGCATACTAAACATAATAGTATCTAGGACAGTATTAAAATAGTATGTTTATAAAAATGTGCTGAGACAAAGATTTGAACCCCATGCCTTTGAATTAAAATGACAATGCTCTGCCAGCTAAGCTACTCAAGGGCTTGTCATAGTTTGATACACATTTCTTACACAAACAACTGCCAAGACTTCATAGATATGAGCACAAATCAACGCTGGTAGGATCCACAGTTGGACAAATATATATCACCTGCAAACTGTAATTTCAACTGTTTCATTTGTTGTCCATCTTTCTGTACAAGATGACTTGTTCTAGCAGTAATGGATGTGTGTGCACTCCCTAAAGACATGGGACCATGCCCTGGGGCAATACTACGGTGGCACTACGATGCCATCCAGCAGACATGCAAACAGTTTGTGTATGGTGGTTGTCAGGGCAACGGCAATAGGTTCAGAACAGAGGAAGATTGTAGAACAAAGTGCCATGTGTCGGCAACTGCGAGAGGTATTCACTTATTGATGCTGTAAAAATTACTCTTCTTTTTCGTCTGGCTCTTATGTTGGGATTAGTGTGGAATGTCACTGTAGATTTTGTAAGGTTCACTACTTTCTTGTTGGACTATTACATTGGGAGATAAACTATGAATTGTATTTTGTTTCTTTTATAACTTACCTTTTCTATTTATACTTCAATTTGCTTCGTAGTTAAAATTGACAAATATAATGAATAATTGTTTTTGTTTGTCATGATCCAAATAACTGTATGATTCAAAATACTTTTGATTTGTGAGAAATATGAATGCTACACATAAGAAACCCTTATTTATCACTGTTTTGTAGTTGAGATGTATTTTATTTAATCTTGGCTTGTAGTGAGTTTGTTGCACATCTCCAAAAAAATTTTTTTCTTAATTTAATATATACTTCTTGACTAAAGTGTCATCTTCTCTTAATAATATTCAGCTAATCTGTTTGTCTCCTCTTTTTCACTTCTTGGTGTTGGTACTACCTGTCTATTTCTTTGTAGATCTGTGTTGTTTTACTGTTGTTTCATTGTTGCATGTCCATTTATATTCTCAACATTTCACTTACCATAACTAGCCATACTTGTTTTATTATGCTGGATGGGTCAGATTCTTCAGTTGTCTATACTTTAGCAAGTGAGGTTTTTGTTGGAACTGGAATCTTATAAATCTTCTTTTGTCGCTTTATCAAGTTTGTTTTACACAAAATAGTACGTCAGGTGGTGGTCTAATTAAATTTTACATGATGTTTTTTTATTTGGCATTCTAATAATTTACTTCCCTAATAAAAATGTACATTTTCAATAGTTGTTCATGTCATCAAAACGGTAATGTATTTGTAAAGTACCCATTTGTCAACAAAATTTTACCAGGTAATGTAAATAATGATTAGTTGTCTATGCCAGAATAATAGTTAGCATGAAATGTATTTGATTAAAGACGTAATAGGATATTTATTATTAAACATATTATAATTCTAACTAAATAAATTGCATCTGATCTAAGATAAGAAAAGTTAGAAAACCATTAATATTTTAACATTTTAAAGCATGATTATAGTGTTAATTTAATTAGTTAGAAACACCATTCTAAATTAATTCTGGTTTAATTGATTTTATAATTCCTTTTAACACCTTAATTTGGAATTACTCATTAAAATCACAATTACTCGATTATTTATATTAGTTTAGGTCACTGCATGTCTAAAACATTTTATAATGCATTAATTTGCTGTCTTGAATATGGACATATCTATGTTCTAAAAAAAATCCTTAGCATGGCTTGAAAAATGAATTGATTAAAGTGCAATGCTACATGAATCCCAATTTTAATTTGAAATTAATTTGTCCATTATTTGTTGTCACTATTCATTATTTTAAAATATAGACATATTGAATAATACAAAATAAATGCATCCTTAATCTGCTTCAATAACTAAGTAAATACTTACTACAGGACATATTTAAAAATTCTGAAAAATAATGTAATGTATCGGTATGTGATAGGAAAGAATTTCAGCTTGGAAATATAGATGGGTTGTTATTGCCATAGATTACTTACTATAAATGGTATATTTCTCTCACAATTTCTTCATACACTCTTATGTTTCCATATTTTATTCACTATTGAACATGCTTACTTAAGAAGATTATTTGTAGTACAAATTCAACAGAGAAATAATTTTGTTATATTGTTAAAGCAGCTCAACTCTTTATCATTTTTGCTTCTCTGTGTTTATATTTTGAATTTGCAATAGTTGAACGAGGTTTCTTTTTAGAATAAAAAGGTTACTAAAGAAAAATATATTTTATACCTCCTTAATTTAACTAGTACAGATGTGAAACTAATATGAACTTTCATACGCCCAAAAAAA